>QYTT01085642.1:0-22119 GCA_006980735.1 Dasypogon diadema
GAATTTCAGGTGATTATTTACGTGTACGGGATTTCACCATTTCCAAGTGATTTTTCATTTTGTGTATTCTGAAAATCCGTGTACGGAAATTTCCGTAGACTTTTCACTTGAAAATTTCCAAGTACTGCTTAACCATTTGGAAATGATTTCCAAGTGGTTTGTTTCATTCAAACATCAAACACTGAATTTCTAAGCTTTTTCGTACAGTTTGACAGATTGTCACATTTACCACACTTGGAAATATTCTAGTGGTGAAAAATGTATCGAGAATACGACATGAACAAACCACTTGGAAATATTACTTGGTTATTTTCGTGTAAGGAAATAATCGCATGAAATTCGAAAATAGGCCCCCAGGGACCGCAAATAACTGGTATTTTTTTAATTTTCAAACAAAAAGTTTTCTTACATCAAGAAGAGTGATCCTTAAGTGGATTCTTGACTTTCTACACAAACCGGCTTAATGCGTTCAGAATGACTACAAAGTGTGCGCTGGCCTATTGAACAGATACCTCGTTTGTCAAAATCTGTAAGCCCCTTTAGTCTGTAAAAGAGAACACAGATTCAGGCGTACATATAAACACCCTAATATCTGACTGCGCAAGAGAAAGAGGCGGAATTCAATACATACTTTATTTTTCTCCAGTTAACAATATATAGCCCTACATGCCTGAAATTGTTCGCTGACTTCATACCTCAGACTATTCGCTTCCGATTGGTAAAATATTTAATCCTTCCTATCATAACCTACTCTAACGTTTTGCATTGTAAACTGGATTAAGTTTCTTAACGAAAGTTTACGGTGGATTTTAATTCTTTCGTTAGGTATATTTTTAATCTGGGTAAGGATGACCGCATTTCCGATCGTGTTATCTAGGTATTGTGATGCTCACTTTTAGTATTTCTCAAGATTGATGTTATAACAGTCCTTTTCAAACTTAATTCTTACAAAGTCTCCTAAATACCTTTACTCAAAAATTTTTTTTCTGCAGTCGACCCGAAGTAGACATCTTCTTATTCCTCGTCATAAATATTTGCAGTGTTGTGCTATGTTTCTCATCAGTGCAACTAAAATCCGGAATTCACTGGAACTGTGTGTGTTCTCACGGACAGGCTCACCGACTATCTTAATGTTGTTTCTTGACCTCACCGTATGATGGGTTTGCCTTTGCGCTTACATATGTTTTAACTTTCTCTTTATTTCTTTTAGTTCTGATTTCTTTCTCTTTGTCTTCCTTCTTTTTTTTCTCTTAGGTATTAAAGTTTTCCATATATTTATATAGGCACGTAGTAATTTATGGTTCTTATTTGCTTTTCAATTTAAATTAATGTCCTCGATGCTATATACTTTTTAAAATGCAATGCCTTACTTTGTGCAATTATTTTTTACATAAATTGAATTGAATATGCTTGACTATAGCACCATCCTCTAAATAGACCTGAAAGCAACATACCACAAAGGACTCATTTTTAATAAATGCCATAAAATACTTTTCTAATGACATGATTTTAGATATTTAGTTTCCTTGCAGTAGATTACATTACCTTTCCTGTAAATAGAAATTAAAATTGTAAATTATTAGAACTCAGTATAAATGTAAACAAAACATAACAATAACCTTTTGCTTACCACGAGGACAAATAATTGTACAACATTGTACATTACGCGAAAATGAAAAACAACATCGGCTTAAGACTACACGTTAAACAAAATACAATCCCTAACTTGATTTCTAACGATATAAGTTATACTTACCTCGGTATTGAATCCATACGCATGTTGAGTATCACTTAAAGCATGACAAATGACAATAAAATATCGAAGTCTCAAACCTAGTTTAGCATTTGGAGATATTGTAATTTATGTAGTCCAGCGGGATAATAAAAGAGACAACAAATATGCAGATAGACTTATTCTCAAGGCAATATAATTCAAAAAAAGGACTTTATCTGATTAATCCTACTTAAGACGGACCAAGAATCCCGCAAATTAATGGAAACTTCTAGTATTTAGGGGTAATAGGGTTCGTTGGAGTTTCTTCTTCTGACTTAACTTCACTTGTTGGAAATCTATCGAAGTAGTCGGAATCAAAATGCTCGAAATCATCATTTTCAATAAATTGGAGAAATTGTGTAATTGTGCTTAAAGTTTTGAATACTACTCGAAAATTTGTAGAATTGAAAGCAGATTTTAAAGTTGAATTGTTAAAATTATTGCAATAAATTGAACTCAAGGCTGAATGATTGTTTTATCGAAAGAGGTAAAGCGAACTGGGGTTAAAATACTCTAGGTTCGAATGGTGTCTTTGTACAATTCAATCACATTTTTTAATTATTGAAAACATATACATACAGATATGCTAAAAACATTACCATTCCTTTTTTGCACAGTCTGGTAAAAATGAATAGTAGTCTTTTCTTATTTTTACTAGTTATCTCTGTTTTTACCAAAAATTTGGTAAGTTTCAGAAAATATCCACGAAATAAAAAGTGCTTATTAAAAAAATACGTTTCCTTGTGGCGTTGTATATATATACTGACTGAAATTAATTAATTCCAAGCCTACATACTTAACGTATAAATATCATATCATATTGTCATATCGAATTAAGAATATAAAATGCTGACAAGGCCTCTGCCTAAGTCACACGCGCAGCTTTCTTAACATGAAAACTGCAACGCACAGCAAAATTGTCAACTCTGCATTGTAAGCTGGTAGAATAAAGAGTCAGTCTAAAAAGTACCCCGGTTGTTTTCATTACCATTAAAATAGTCTCTCCTTAAGCTCAAGAACCTGTCACTGCACATATTTAAATACATATTTATTTGACTACCGTAAATTGTAATGACAATAGAAGACGACTTTGTTTCAAATTCTAATTTTCTGTGCAAATAGAATCTGAAAAGCTTCCGTAGAAAAGAATGTTGCATATGTACTTAAACGCAGACACGTCCTGAATAAGGATACAGACTCCAGTTTATTATGAAAGTTTAATTAGTCGTGAAAACAAAATGATTCCCTAGCTAACGTTTCCCCTGAAGCTCTAAGAATTCTTTAATTAACGTATGTATGTAGTCCTTTTATAACTGCGTCACGCACTTTTATCCCTTGTAAGGAAAGTGTCTGCATTCATTAATTTCTTTCTTCAATCCGAGTAACACTTATTCACAGCACTGGCTTTCTTTTGCAATTAAGAATGCACACCATTGCATATTTGATTGAAGTGTTCGTGCTGAGGGTTGATTTTTTTTAATGAGAATGGTATCTAGACTTATTCAAGAGTGATTAAGATTCACAAGTATCTTTTTTATTTCATAACAATACGCAGTTGAAAAGAATAAAATGTGAAAAATCTAAATCAGAGTTTTAAATTAGTCACGAATAGTAAAAGAAGCTATAGTTGTTTGAAACCAATTATGTAACATCCTAGAGGTGTGGAAGCTTCCCTTTGCGCTGCACTAATGCAGGGTAAAAAGCTTTTAAGAAGTATGTTATATAAATGTAAACAAATAAATGAAGATGCCTCCTCTGAAATTCCATTTATAGAAATATCTCGGTTCTCTTCATGGATCCCCCTAGTACGAATTGAACCCATCTGGACAATATATGTTTCATGAATTATGATCAGCAGTAATAACTGTATATAACCCTAAAATGTTCATTCATAAAATTCGCTTACTGTTTTTCAGCCTGTTCATGTTCTGGTGCGCAAATTCTAATTTGGAGGCTTTATGGTGTTCTTGGGGACGAGGTGCGGGTTCCCTTTTTTACCTTACAATGTTTTGATTGGATCACGTTGCTCTCCAAATTGTTGTTTTTGTAGCTGATAACTTGTAACTTTTTACTATATTCAATGGAATATTTGAAACTTTTCTTCTATCCTTACACATAATACTTGCATGATCTATCTTCTTTACATATTATTATTATTATATTGGGAAATCGTTCACATCGCTTTCCTTCCCGATGAAAGGTCATCAGTTACAAGTTTTTACCCTCAGAAAGTAAGTAACTATGGACACACATGTGGTTTCGATACCATGGTACTCGAATACTACGTGGTATACTACATGTGTGTCACCAAATACTAGGTAGATACCAGATGAAGTACCTAGTATACCATAAACGTACCTAGTATTGAAATCCGATAAATTTTGCTGGTTTCCTTATGTTCAAACCTAGTATATGCACCTTTTTACTGACATTAGCACCATTACTTCATAGCGGAGAAGTAAATAGTTAAAACAAGTGACAGTTGTGTGACATGACGGCTGTGTTTAATGTGTTTGTAGTAAAGTAAATAGTTAAAAAAAGTGACAGTTATGTGACATGACGGTTGTGTTTAATGTGTTGACCTCTCCAGCATATTTATTAAAAATACATTATTTAGGTAACACAAGATTAATTCTTTCGGTGACATTTTCACTACAAACTTTTACTTCGACAATTCACTGGGGGTATACGTCAAATTATATCACGAACGCATGTGTGTCAGGGATCGGCTATACTATATGGTTAAGATCTGACATGGTATAGATACCATGGTATTGGTACTACTTGTGTGTCCATAGTATTAGAATATGGCAGCATCGAAATATTATTAAAACCTTTTTAAAAATAGAAAGTTCCACTTATAAATACCGTTCTTCGCGTTAATAATTTAGAAAGTCTCAAACCTTAATTGTTCTCCGAAAACTATACACCAGCAAATGTTCTTGCAATTATGCTGTATTCGTTAGGTTATTCTTTTAACCAAGACCACGTTCTCTTACAAATTTGATTATTAGAGTATACTAGAATATAAAATTATGGGATGCGTTTGTAATTTTGAAACTAATTGTAGTACACTTCATAGTTTTATGAAAGAAAATAATAAAGTAATTTTAACTTTCCATTCAACGCCAAAAAATAGAGTATTCCGTTTTAAAGAATTAAGTTGACTTTTATATGACCCTTAAATTTGATTTGTGACTCAAGGTCAAGTTCACAGAGCATGTGCCTCTTTTTATGCCCTACAACTTTTGCCCGAAACATTTTTTCCTAAAGCCTTACATGTCTTTTGATTGCATTTTATACTCTAGATGTAGAGTATTACAAGTTTAAAGCATACGCTGATGGTACACATAAATAAACTATATTGCCATTAATTGGAGAAGGAACGAAATCGTTGAATAAATATACATGTATCTGTACGTCTATCTGTCTATCCGTCTGTCTGTCTATCCGTGTGTCTGTCGTCTGCCTGTCTACCTGTCCTTCTGCCTACCCATGTGTTATCTTCAAAACGCTTGGAGCTAGAAACTGGAAATTTGGTAAACAGATACCTTGTTAAAATTGAAAGATGGCGCTTAAAAATGGGCCCATTTGGACAACTCCTATATAGAATTGCCATATGAAACCAAATTAACGAAATCGGACAACTCTCTATTAAAAGGCTGCCACATGAACCTCACTTTACTGTTGATTTCTTAAGGGGGTACATAACCCTAGAATTTTCAAAAACCGTTTTTTCATCATTTGTCATTATTCTCTATACTTTCATTAATATTTAAAAAAAATAATTATAATTAATTTTTAGAAAAGAAATTATTTGAAAATTCCTTTTAATGACAAATTTGTAACGGTAATGTCCTTTCGACTACTCAGGATGGTTTTGTGTCGGGCAGGTCTACTACCACAAACTTGTTTGAATTTCCCACTAATACAATTAGAGGCTCTAGTAATAAACTACAAACCGACTGCATTTGTACAGATTTCAGTATAACGTTTGATAAATTGTCGCATTCGGTCATTATGTTCACGTTACGTAAACTGGGGTTCCCGGATTTACCCTTGGGTTGGATTCACTCGCGTCTGCCCGAAAAATCCTATGAAGAGCTTTCTCGTGGTCCCCTTTCGAAGGTCATAGATGTTAGTGACTGTATTTCCTTACAGGAAGCCGTAAACATTTTTTTATTCTTGGTGTGGGCATAATGACTTGAAGCTTAACATAAATCAGCGTGAGGTTATGTCGTTCTTTAGGAAACGCGATGCTATCACATTCGCTTCAGACAATATTTCTCGGGTGCAGTCGGCTAATGATCTCGGCGGAAAGTATACTTCTAAGCAATTACGAACTAAAAAGAGCATCCAGCTAATAAACAAGGGAAAATTTAATACCTAGAAACTTGCAAATAATACAAAATAACGATAAAAATACAAGGCACTAAGAAACTACTAACTGAATAAAAATTCAAGAAATTTAAATATCTAACGGGCATTTTAACAAATTATAATAACTCAAACCTAAAACTAACTAAATAACTCTAAAAAATCAAAAAAGGTTTCATTAGCAACTCAAATCTACGACAAAAAATACTTAGCTAAAATTAAATTTACACTGAGAAGAATTTTGGTTATCTGGTAACTTCCCAGCTAACAAACCCTCTAATATTAAAATATTTATTTAAAAAAATTCCAAGTCCAAATTAATCTTAGAAAATTTTCCCTTTCTGACAACCTTCCAAGTAGGAGAACTTCTATAAGTATCAAAATATTCAAATACGTGTGATAATTTACACCAAAAATCCCAAGTCCAAAAATCCCAAATGCACAAAAAGAATTTTTAAGACTAACTTGGAAAAAATTTGGATTTTGGTTGTTACCTAAAAGAGAAACTTCTTCAAAGTTATTTGATTGTTTAGTTAGTTAATTCCCAAGTTCCTAATCGAAGCGCTGGTGAAAACCCTGTGA
The DNA here is from genome assembly GCA_006980735.1 of Dasypogon diadema. Lineage (NCBI taxonomy): Eukaryota > Metazoa > Arthropoda > Insecta > Diptera > Asilidae > Dasypogon > Dasypogon diadema. Next base: position 6,734 of record QYTT01085642.1, read on the forward strand.
CTTCATCCTGCAAGGGCCCGCCTGCACTGTGCCTACTTTTTTCGGTGACTGCTTTGCGGCCATTTTGACTGTCTTGGATTTTGGTGGTACAACCAAATAAACTGCAATAGCAACCATTTTAACATGCAAAACTGGTTGTTATTGAAATTTATTTGGTTGTATTTGAATTTGAAAAAGTTGTTATTTATTTGAAATAGTTGACGCTGATTTTGATTTGGTTGGTCTAGATTTTGATCTGGTTGTAGCTGGTCTTGAAACGGTTGCTTTTGAAGTGTAAATGCTATAAATTCCTTAATCCAAGAACTTTTAACCCTGTTTAGTTTAACAACGAAACGGTTTGTATAATATCGAGTGAGAAGGGGTGGCACCATGAATTACCGCAGAAAAATATCAAAGTAATGTCCGAAGACTATATAATAACAATAATTAACCTACTTGGAAGTATTCAATGAAACTAGTTTAGTTACGATACCTGTATGCTTTTCTTCAAATCCAATAGTGTTTCTTAAAGATTTTTAAGTTTCTTATTTCTCCTTTAATAATTCGTCGAGAGATTTGGTTCAATTTGTGGCTTAAATAATGGAAAATTAGTACAGTCTGATGCATAAAAAGCACAAAGGAAATGTATAGTATGATAAAATCTGCCAAAACACTTCGTTACAAAGATAAATTATGCTGGCCAGCCGACCGAAGTTTCTTCTCAACATGTACTCGTTACTTTAACGTCATGCAAAATTTATTCAGTTTATTGCAGAATTCCAATTCATTCTGCATGTTGCCATCACATGAACATGATCTCTACATATATGGGCAGCGTGCAGCACAAAGCACACATATCCCAATCATAAGCCAAAAATTTGTGGTTTTCCGTCAACAAATTGAAACATGGCACAAAAATTTACATTTCGCATTTTGATACCCTTTGCTCTACGAGAAAAAATTCAATTGAAAAGTATCACGAAAGGAACTGTTTTTGAGTACTCCGCATATTTGACTGATGGATGCAACTGAATAATAAGGAGATAAAAACTTTATGCAAAAATATCTTTGCATATGATTTTTAATGAGAAATTTTATTCATCTCGTTTCGATTTACGTAAGATGAAAAAACCGGCGCCGGAATAAGTTAAATGTTTAAACAACCGGCGGATATTGTTCAGTTTTTAAGAAAACACGCAAAATTTAACAATAACAAAATACTCTAACAATTAGTTTCAATACCTTAACGTGTTATTAATAAAAACTGCAACGTTTAGTAACCGAAGTGAAAACAATATTAAGGGCTCGACTCCTATGCTTACTCTTCTCAATTTGAGTATCTGCAAACTATGGACGTGCTACTTAGCACTGATTTCTTAATTTGAATAAATTATTGTATGTATTGTTTTTTTTTTAGAGGGGAAATTCATTTACGGGCACCCACCTTTATCTGGTACTCCATCGTTCTTAAGAAAAAATTTGACATTATAATGAACTGAGAGATACTCAGTTCTACAGGTAGCAAATGTTAAACCACTTATTATTACAGTGCGTTCCACCAATAGAGACTTAAGGGAAATTTATATGTAATAAGGAATGTATATTTGGATGGCGTTACCAGACCGAAAAAATTGGCAAGTGTAAAATTAAAATATCCCCTGAAAATAAATAAAGCGTCTGGTAATTAAAATAAGTTGTAATTTTGTACAGAATATGTTTTTGTTTAATAGCACCAATTTAGATATGAAAATATAATTTTATTACCTGCAAAAGACAGGAGTGAAATTTTAAAAACAGAAGGGAATAAATCTTTATAACATTGGAGTTGTTTCGTTGGATTATTGCGAATACCTCAGAAAACAATTATGACTCCCTTTTTCTGGAGTAAAATAGAATGAAATTATCAATGTCTACACCTGAACTAATTTTACTGAAATGTAGCGTGTTGGGCACGCCAAATCGATTTTTTATTATTACAATGTTTAAATAGCTAGTAAATCCTAAAAGGAATTTAAAAAGAAATACGATGTCGATTTCAAATATTCAAATTAAAAACAACCGCCTGTAACGTTCAGTCCAAGTTCGGAGCTCATCAAAATGGCGTCGTAGAGTGTTGGCCGATCATCCTCCAATCGCTCTTTTCGCCTCGAAGTTAGCAAGGAAGAAGCACGATAGAGTTTAAGAAAGGAACTTATTTAGAAAGTTAAAAAGTAAAACGTTATCCGTGGAGTGTAAAGAAGATAGTTTTTGGTTAGTCACAGTCAGTCCAGGGATGGAGAGAAAAATGCGAAAAATGAGAAAAATTTGGGGACCAGTGAAGGGGTGAGGTCTCATTGTAAGACGAAAATATATTCGCTGTAAAAAAAGAGGAGAAAACTTCGACATCAAATTACACAAAAGAAAGGAAGGAAGTTTTTGAGTATTTTATTTCTGAGTATTTTATTTCTGCTCAACCTTTTGCTATAGTCAAGCATCACACGAGGCGCGTATTGAAGGATATCTTAACTCAAATCTAGTTAAGTAAAATTTCTTCTATGCATGAGCGATTAGCTTAGTTAGGATAATTTAAGATTTACCAATCTTTCGTCTGTTAAATGTTAATTTTAAAGTATTTATATATTATTCATATATTTATGGAGCTTCTGAGGTAAGATAGGAATCATACAACTACTAGTAGATTTAGATTATATTTAGGTTGAGGCGGGGCTGAAATAGCCTACGCACTACTGCCACCAGTTGGCCTATTGGGCTCCGCGCTAATTAAGAGTTTCTCCATCAGCCTCACCCTTTCAAGAAAGAGCAGTATCTTTTTGAAGGAAATGTTCTCGAAGTCTGCAGACTTCAGCGAATGTGCCCCAAGCACCTGAAATCGACATCGAGCAATTGCCTTGTATTCTCATAAAATGTGCTCCGACGATTCATCCTTTTCGAGGCAGTCTATATGCTTTGTTGGTCTCAATGCCCATCCGATTAAAGTGCTTTTCAAGCTTGCAGTGTCCTGTAAGGACTCCTACAACGATTTTTATCGATTCTTTGGCGTGAATTTTTTAGTTTGCTTCGATCCCTTTCCAATGCCCACTTCTGCTCTAACTGATTATATAACCAGGAATTGACTGCGTATTTAGCGATTCTATAAGAGATACTGCAAAAAGGTTCTTGTCCAACGAGGGGCATCAATGCACCTTTCTTGGCCAGCCTATCTGCTTCTTCGTTACCGTCAAAGGCTGAATGTCCCGGTATCCATTGTATCGTTAGGTGGTTGCGTATTCCAAGACTATACAGCACTTGGATGCACTCTCACGCTAATTTCAACTTGCTTTTAGGAGAGGATATGGCTTTAAGTGCAGCCTGGCTATCTGATTAGATATATGTTTTCTTAGTTGTATGATTTCGAAGGAGGTTTTCGTCGGCGCACCTGACGATGGCATATACCTCCGTCTAGGCTTTGATGTGTTCTAATCTTGGGTTTTGGAGCCATCCGTATACCAGATTAGGGCTCCTTTTTCATGGTTAGAAACCACGGCCTCCCTGTTCGATATACTGACTCTAAATGGCAGACAGAAGTTATATTTGGTTAACATTCTGTCTGCCACCATATCTGATTTAGTTCCATCAGATAGGGAGATGTGATTCTTAGATCTCCAATCCCCGCTTCCATCTGGCATGGCTCTGTACATCACTGCTTTCGCCTCTTTCTCAATAGTTTTACTAAGGGGTAGTAGTCACGTAATGCTTCCACATCCACCGTCGATGTGGTGCGCATGACACCAGTTACAGTTAGACATGGAAGTCTCTGAATCTTATTCAGCCTGAGATCGACTGCCTTTTGTGTAGACTTCACCCACCAAGACGCTGAGGCACAGGTGGCCATGGGCCTCACTACCGGTTTGTAAAGCCAGATCATGATGCCTGGTTTGAGTTCCTATGTTGTTCCAACCAGCCTCCTGCAGTTTTACAACGTGTTGATTGCAGTTTACCTTATCATCAAGAATTAACCCGAAGAATGTGGGCTTTTTTATGCTCCTCATCTTAGTCCTCCTGGTGAGTGGCACAATTTCTGTTTTACAGGTGTTCATTGACAGCCCATGCGTGACACACCAGTGATGTAAGTTGTAGAGCCTCTCGCAGCTTCTTGGACAGCTCCTGATGGTAATCAAAGGGTCATCAGCATAACTTTACGTTTTAAACTCTTGGTTGTTTAATTGCACCAGCAGTTCGTCAACGAGCACGGGCCATAGAAGTGGTGACAGAATGCCACCTTGTGGGCATAACCTGTTGACGCGTATTACCAGTGTTTCATCAAACAACATAGCCCGGATCCACTTACTGCTGGTAGGTTCCACGCTATGCTTCGCTAAGGCAGGCATAATCGACGCCGCGGAAGTATTATAAAATGCACCTACAATGTCCAGACAGGAACAGATGGCAATTTCCTTGTTATCGATTACCTTTGCTATGCCATCTGTAAGGCTTAGCAGAGCTATTTCCGTGGATTTCCCTTTTTGATAGGCAAATTGCATTGCTCTGCAAGCGCTCCGTCTCTTATATGCCTTTCCAGGATTTTCTCCACAGTCTTCAGGACGAATGAAGTCAGGCTAATGGGAAGATATGATTTCGGTTGAGCAATGGGTCTACCTCCTGTCTTAGGTATGTACGTCACCTTTGTCACCCTCCATGTCTTGGTTATATAACCCCAGGTAAAACTAGCCCTGAAGATTTTTAGGAGAGCGGGCATAAGCTCATCCTCTCCCTCCTGCAGGAAAGCAGGAAATATACCATCCTCCCCCGGCGATTTATACGGTTTAAATGAGCGTATAGACCATCTAATTGTACTAGTTGTGAAAATCTTTGCACCCGACCTCCAGTCCTCCCTTCTGTCAGTTAGAGTGATGCCGTCGGCTCCTGCTTCATTTTCAATCACAACAGATAATGAAAAATGTGCCCGCGCAAGAAGCGCCCGATTTTCTTTGCCAGCTATTGTGTAGTTCTCGTCTGGCTTCTCCAAGAGCCCAAGTGTAACGGAGGGTCCTTTAGAAATTACCGTGTGAATTCTTGCAGAGGCAGGTAATTCACTTATATCCTCCGTGAATCTTCGCCAGGATCTTCTTCTGGACCTCCTGAGTTCCCGATTGTATTCGGTCAGTGCCGTCCGGTATTCATCCCAGTCCCACGTCCGCTTAGCTTTGTTGTAGAGCCGGCGGGTTTTTGCCATTAATTTCGCAATTTGGCTATTTCACACATTACTATTTGTCACCCTTTGCTTTAAGGGGCAACTCTCGTGAAGGAATTTAACAGACAGTATCCAAAAACGGATCGTTCATCCTCCGAACAAAGAGATTTTTTCTGCATGAGTAGCTAATATTTAAGTATTTTTATGTTTATCTAAGTAGGTATATGGCTATCCTTAATTATTATAATTTTTATTATTATATATTTCATAATTTGGTTTACAGATATACGTTTCTGTCACGTTACGAAAACATCCACAAATTTTAGGTTTGCATAGCAAATAGTAAAAATCTTTTGCGGTTGTAAAATAAATTATCATTTTCTCAAGCTGGCACAGGAATATGGGTGCAATCAATGTAACCTATTACGTTAGGGAAAATATTTCTAGTTCCAAGACAAGCAGAAACAAAGGTAAGACCATGAGATGAAGAGAGTTGAGAACAGTAGAAGGTGTGAGAATCGTCAATAAGAAGAACAAGGTTATTATTTTATTATTAATTGTAATAATTCATGCCCTTCTGTGTCAGTTCAAAGATGGCCTAAATGATGTGATGAGCATTGCAGTCTTCGCAGAGGAGAACAGCATGGCAGATGGGTAGAGGACAGAGAGTGGGATGGCGAGCTATAGGCCGTGACTAAGATGTTCAGCTGAGGCAGGTTAATGAAGCGCAGGTTTCCAGAAAGCAGTTGGTGGACGCGGATTTGACAGGAGTGGAAGGTATAGAGTTTTTCACTAGAATGGCAACACCCCCGCCGGAAAAGCCCCGGTCAGTCGCCAGTTGCCAGTTTTTTTCCAAATAGAGAGGGAAAGTATGGTCCGTGGCCGTGTGAGGGCCATAATAGTTTGCACAGTAGGCAGAGAAGTTACAAAATAATTCGCTGAGATGGACGAAGTCCAATGAGGCACATCTTGGATATCTTTTCTTGGGTTTACAATTTTGCTATTTATGGCCAAAGCGTCAGCAATTAGAGCAATGGAGAATATGGACCATTATTGTAGATAGAAAATATAATGGAGGAGGAAAGTGAAGGTCCAAGGGAAGAGATTTCTTAGGCAGCGTCTGCATTTTACAATTTTGCGGGCAGGGGACGGGGAAGAAAAATTTTTGTGGGAAAATACGTCGTTTTTGAATGGAAAAAACATCATTTTCAGAGTGTTCAGCTAGGATAGGTGCCACGCATTGCACGTCAACAGCATAAAGGGGAATATAAACTCTGTTTTTAGAGAGAAGGGAATCATGGCTACCGACTTTGTTGTCAGAACTTAAGTCCTTGGTACTAACCTTGATTTTAATTTTACCAGCGTAAAAATATTTTCGATTAAAGAGAATTGGGTGCGGAGGGTTTTAGAAAGCAAGCGAGGTTCGTGCCGTCTCCGTCCTCAACAATTGTTTTCTAGGAGAAAACAAGCCCAGGAGATGGACTGTTCCAGAGGGGATTTTAAAGTAATAAAGCTATTCAGCACAAGATGGAGTCAATTGGTGAACACCAATATTTACATTGACTTAAATTTTGAAATGAAATTCACATTGAAAAAACTTGAAAACCTCTGCATTAAATAAAATCTGGCAAGATAATCAGTGAAATAAGAATAAATTTGACTTACAAAAAAGCGAGATTAAACAAACCAAACCAGATAAAGTAAAAGCAATTGGGTGCCTGCGTGTCGCATTGACACAACCACATGAATTAACTCAATCACTAGTATCAGAAAATTGCAACTGACCAAAATTGAATAAGGGGTAGGTAATGTGCGGAGATACACACCAGGTAAAAAAAAGGCATTTGGAAACCAAATCAATATTGTTTTAGTGTTGATAAAATTTTGAAAAAATGTCACCCCGGAAAAAAAAACAAAAATATTGTCAGTAATATGGAGCCAGGTTTAAAATGAAGCGTTATCAAGAAAAGAGATTGGAAAAACGAGTCAGTGTCGGAAAATGCGTTTTCGGAAGGTAGTGAGACTGGATGTATCTTAAATTCGGACTCATAAAATTATAATCACAGGTTTGGACGGCATAAAGAAAGTTACCAAATTTGTACTGACATCAGAAGAGTATTGTAGTCTGTTTTTTTAAAGTGTTGCCTAAGCTCAGAGCACAGCTTTGTCGGAAGGAAATTAGGGAAGGAAAGACTGGGAAGTTTTAACCTGACAAATGTTGCAATTGAGCCACAATTTTTGGCATGAAATTTTTACTCTGCAACATCCCAGTGGTTTCAAAAGTACAATTCTTGTCAGTAGAATTGCCTCAACCACTGGTACCCGGAAAAATCGCCGTGTCCTGGGCGGGATTCGAACCCACACCAACAGGGAAGAAACTCTGCGGACGTGCGCCTCAGCCCACTCGAGTCTATAATATATAAATTATATAAGTTTCACACACAATATAAAAGGTTGAAAATATGACTTGAAGTTTAATGTTTTGACGTATACTAAAATGAATTATATACTGAGCTTGTAGATATATGTTGATTGTGAGATATAAGCTAAGCAATAATCCCCTTAACATTGTAAATAGGATGGCTAAAATTAAATCCAGAATAAAAGGAAACATCGAGCTTATAATTGCCTTCCAACATATGAGCTTTTTCTCTTTTCCGTTTGCACCATGATTTTGCAGATGATAAAAAAAGCCAGAAATGGTTTTTGTAACTACAACAAAGATGAAATTAATAAATTTTATGTGTTATCAGAGTCGTATGTAGTCAATAGAAGTAAACAGGTCTACTTTCACATGATATTTGGCCTCGAGAACTCTGTATAAATTCTGTATAACTATTTGATGTATATTGCAAATATATTTCGCGTTTTAAATTGTTATCATACTTATCTGCATTCTTTGAAAATGTTGATGACTATTTATTGCACGGTTCTTTTTTATATATATATAAAAAAATGCATTCTTGAAAAGTACATTCCTTTTTCACAGCTAAACTATAATAGTATTCTGTGTGATTTAATAACACAAATAAATACGTAAATTACTGGACAAAAAGTCCGGAAAGTGAAATATTCATGGTATTAATGCCTAAAATATATAAAAGTAATTAAAACGAGTTTGTTAATTGGAGGCAATTAGGTGTGAAACTAACCTCCTGCTATCGTTTGCCCCCAAAAAACTCAAAATATGGCATGTTCCTAGCTAAATTAACCAATTTACGCCAATTAGCAAAATTTGTACAATAATTAGAGAAATAACAGCATGAAAAATAAATTACATGGTGTAGCAAATCCATGGTGAGCTCATTTGCGCGTTAAATTCGTGTGCGTCTGTATCTATAGATGGCATAAAATTGATATGGTGTGAAAAGATACATTTATCTCCTAATTAGCCTTAAATTACCCAATTTAAATTTTGAAAAGATTTCACTTAGATCTTCCCCTGATAGGTACGCTGTGGAACAGATGTGTTAAAGGAACATATGCTACGGAAATATCGGAGTCAAAGAAAATTATTTCCGAACTATTCACAAAGAAAAAACCTAAATACCAGTAAAATTAGATAAAATGTGAATTTATTTGATGCAGATAAGGAAAATTTATTATTAGGTAATTTTCGAACATACCGGATTCAAATAAATTTATTCTCGAACTATTCACTAACAAGGAATATCGCTTAGGTGTCCCCATCCTATTCTTTTCATTTTTATATATGGTGTAGTACTCACCAAACTAAAAACACGGTTTAAAGGTGGAAACGATTCTCAATGATTTAAGATATTTTTGAGTACTTTGTTCACTTAACACCCTGTAACATTTTTATTGCATACCCTGTAAAACACTATTAGATGTCATTTGATAGGGAACCTCTTGTCTGTTCCAAAAATCCCCCCCCCCTCTACCCATCCTTTTTATCGAGATCTAGAATTTCTATTTCACCAAAGTGGTAAAATCATTGGCTGTTTTTCAAATTACACGAAAATTCTGCCAAATTAATCCATTTAGAACTTGCACGTACTGATTGAACTCAATTTTATTTTGCTAGGCCAAGTTAACTGTAAGAAAATTTTAAGAAATTCTCCCAATTTTTTTATATGAAATCATTTTCCCCTGATTTTACGAGGTAGATTTTCCCCCGAAATGTAAGCTTTTGGTTAACTATTTTGTCTTTGTCAAACTAATTATTGATGGTAAGAGATGAATAAAGCAGACATAATGAACTGAAATCCTTTATTTGGAATTTCTTATCCCTCTTCATCATTCATTATCTATGTAGGTAGAACTCGCATCCTCATATTTCTCAATAGATAGGTAAATTGTGAAATTTTCTTGCCTTTTCCTTCATATTTATCTAAATTTGCAAACACAAAACCAAATATTCAAGGTCAACAAAAATTTTCTATTGCAATGTTTGAAGTCGGGTTTCTTATTATTTATGCTCGTTGATTCAAACTCTATCTACATTATAATGCGTTGACAATTCTTGCTTCACATTGCCTTTACTTGTCAACAGCAGGTTTTATCTTTTCACGAAACCTCTATCATTCAAATTTTCAATGGAACAACAAAACAGTTCTATGCATCGGACCTATGACCCAAATGAAAAGCACGAAACCCGGACAAAAATGGCATATAATTCTCAATGTTATTTTAAGTAAGGCAATAAAATATGTGGCGAAAATAAAGTAAATCAATTTGCAGTTAAGACTTCATGTAACTTAACCTACAAGCCGAAAGGTAATCCAATCGATTGCAGTGGCATGATTGGAGGAAATATCAAAATTACGAAAGCCTTCGGAGGTTGTGCACCCTACTGCAATAACTGCAAAAACAAAATATTTGCAAATGTTAAAACATGGCTACAAAGTACAAACATTTACTTATAGCCTGCACTCGACGTGAGTTCTGCACTGCTTGCAACTTATGCCTGCACCTAGCCTAATAACCTCCAATGCCACTTTACAGGCGGCCAATTTAACAATTCATTTTTGCTATGACAACTCAACAATAAAAGCTTAAGAAGCAGAGAATGTACCAGACTATGTACTTTTCAAAACAGGAAAACCTGAAGTATCTCAGAAGACAAGATTTAATACAAGGCTGGATATGTATTTCCGAGTCAAATCGAATGTCAACTGAATTTAATATCGATGACATAACCTTTGTTCAAAACCACAAATACCACTAACTAACAAGATTCTCCCTTGTTGGGTAATAAAAGCAATTAAACCACTGTGACGCCCAAAAGCAAAAGCTAAGTAGAACCTTTTTGTAAAAAATCAGTAAAAAAGCAATGTTTGCCTATATTCACTGTTGCACTTGAGTATTAAAATTTCACAACTGACGGCATGAAATTCGCTTAGAATAGGCCTGTCTAAACTGCGGCTTTCAGACTCCATGGGGTTCTGGGTAGCTAGTAATGAGGCCCCTCAAGACCGTAAACTTTTTATATTATCATGTGATCTTTAGGGACTTATTTCATTAATCCAGTACGTCACGCTCGAATGGAACGCTGCGCATTTTATACGCGACCCAAGACAATTCCTCTTCATCCAGTGCAACTTAGACAACCCAAAAGTTTGAACAACCATGGTTTAGATAAACAATAAAAATCAAGGATAAATGTATTAGATATTCATAGGCTGCGTCATAAAATATCTATTTAGAGAACTTCTTTAAAATTGCTGTCATCAATTTTTTTTAAAGAAACTACTAAAAATTAAAAATATATATATATATTTTTTAAGATGTTGCCTAAGCTCAGGGGACAACCCTATGATGCTAGGCGGAAGGAAATTAGGGAAGGGGAGATTGGGAAATTTTTAACTTGACAAATGTTGCAAGTGAGCCACAATTTTTGGAATGAAATTTTTACTGTGAGACATCCCAATGGCTTCACAAGTACAATTCTTGTTAGTAGAATTACCTCAACCACTGGTACCCAGAAAAATCGCCGTGTCCTGTGCGAGATTCGAACCCACGCCAACAGGGAAGAAACTCTGTGGACGTGCGCCTCAGCCCACTCACCACCGGCGTGGGTATAAATACACATATATACAAATATAATATATAAATTTACTTGAATAATATGAAAACAGCAAATCATCCCAAATCATTATACTGCTCATTGAATTGTAGAGGGTATCCTATTTTAAGATGCAAATCCCTGGTTGTATGAAAGATCTCGTCAAAATATGTCATAATAAATATGGAAAGGGGAAAGACGGAGAATTAAAATGCGTCATTTTCAAGAATGAGAGGATTTACTTTTACTCTTTCCACTTAATATCTTGACCTTCCAACTTTTTTTCTTAATATTACTAAATATTTCGCCATATGTCATATTCCTTTTAGTTAAGTTTTGAATCCCTAAAATTTGCACCTTTAATCTTATACTAATAACTTCATTATTAAATGCAACCATTGTGAAGCTATTGCTTGTCTACGCTTGATCCACTTGTATCCCAATTTTTCCACAATATTGGAAAATTTTCAAGATCTCCCAACACAAACCATCCAAAAAATATATGTCGTAGTATAAGAAGATCCGCAATGTAACATCCCACCAGAAAACACCATCTTATTCCATAATTTTTTAGCGTTGTAGAATACTTCCAATAATACACCCACGATCTTTGACAATTTTTTCTAATAATTTTTTAAAATTGCCATTTTCACCCCAAAATGAAAGGCGCATACTGATATGTTTTATATATTTTTACTTCATAATTCATTTGAACTGGATATCAATATTTTGGCGGAAAGTTTGAATTATCAAATACTGAAATTGTATTCTAATTTTATTGCAAAAGGTTTTGGTTTTCGTAATTATTTTCTTTATATTTTAATAACACGCGTGTTTAGTTAAAATTTCTCAGTTGCTTTTGTTCATTTTTGTCAACGAATTATTTTAAGGAGACCGTCCAGTGATTTTGACCAAAAAACGAATTATTAATGAACATTTTTTTATTCCGTATCATGATACTTTAAGATGTGCTTTGTAATGTAGTGTTGTCCAATTTACAAACATCCATATGGAAAATGGGTTTTTAAATGTTTTTCCGAAGAGGTGCGCAGGTGAAAAAGCAAAAAAACTTTCTGAAAAGAAGACAGAAGGTACATGTTACGGTCCTGGGATGGCCCATTAAGAATATTAGATTTGTAATAGGTTTTACTATTGTTTTATATAAATAAACTAAACTTCTTACTTTACCCAATTATTTTGAAAACTTTTTTTGACAATTTCTCCATTTCAAAAATTTAAAGGTACAAAAATTTCCATCCGATTTCGATGTAGTTTTGCTAAAATGTTGAGAATTTAATAAAGAGTAGATTTGTCAGACAGAATTTTGATTACGTAATTATAAAAAAAGTTATACATATAAATGTAAAAGAAATGCAGAAAAAACACTGCTTTAGGCCTGTTTTTGACTTTTCTGCATGAAATCGTGGAGTCTCAGAAAACGATACATGGTATTAAAATTTTGCCTGACAGATCTATTCTACAAAAAATTCTGAACATTTTGACGAAAATTAAATCAAAATCGGATAAAAATTGATGTACCTTTAACTTTTAGAAAAGTTTTATTTGTTATTAACAAAGACATGATTTGTTATTATTTTTTTCGACAAACTAGTTGATTTTTGCTTTCTATCAATTAATAGCTATTTGTAAAATTTCTTTATCAAAATCAGTTGAACGGTGCAGATTTTAGTAATTTAACTGGATGGTCCCATTAAAAAATGATAACTGATAAATGAAAATCTCCGTTTTGAGATTTTTTTGCCTGTTTAGATCTTCGAGATTCAAGCTTCTGTCTTTCAACACTTAAAACAATTCGACATTTTAGTGTTTCGGGCTTTTAAAATTTCAGGACATCATTCCGTTCCCAAAAAGCTTAAGGATAAAAATTCAAATTACAAAATCCCGAATTAAAAAGGACTGAATTATGTTCAAAACTTAATCCTGGAAGGTAAAGAAAACTCCCGAAAAATTAAACTGGCAAAAAACCAAACTTTTGTTTTGGGAAATTTCAAAAAATCTAGCAATTTTCACGAATTTCAAAAAGGAAGAAATATTCTGAAAAAATTGCATTCCTTGCCCATAAAAACATTGCCTTTTACAAAAAGTAAGGAAAAAGTCAGCAGTGAAGAACAGTTTATTACATACTTCGCCTTTAGGGAACAATTAAAAAAGTTATCTAGTGTATGTCACTTAAAATGCTGCCTTTTTACAAAAAGGAAAAATATTTTTAACATTGGGAATTTTGCAATTCGGAATTTTTTAATTTGACATATTCTCATTCCAGATATTTGATTCATATTCTTATAAGTCGGTAGCACGACAGTAGCCCGACTAAAAAATACTGATTCAACACAATCCCGATTCTTTCGTTGGGAGATAAATCTACATTAAAGAATCTTGGCCGAAAAGATCCCGACTTTTGTCAAATTTATTTGGAGAGAAATACAGACTATAATTGTGTTTGTGACGGTATCCCGAAGAAAATTAACTCGTGATTAAAAATTCAGACATTAAAATAATAAAAAATAAACTAGTTGCAGTAAAATATATCGAATGTCAAAAATCCCTACAAATTAATATCTCGGCGAGTAAAATTCACGAAAGCAATAATCCCATGCCAGTCTGTTTGTGCATTGCAAAAACTATTTTATAATAAAACTTCAATACGGCCCCGTATCCTCTTTTTATTCTAATGATAAGGCACAGTTTGTAAAAGGAATGAAAACATTGCAAACGCAAGCACAACCGTAAAAGGAACAAGAGCAGTTTAAACAGGCACAATGGTAAACGGCATATCGTGAAAAAAGCAATAGCATAGTTAACAAGATTAAAATTTAATAGGATATGGAGCATAGATTATGACAATCAAATTTTATAAAAGTATTATAAGGACGCTATCCGGGGGTTCGGTGGTTACTCGGGCGCCAAAATTTTATAACGACGTTGTCCGGGAGTTCTGTGGTTGCTCGGGCGCCAAAATTTATACAATTCACTGTGTCTTAACGGTATGGTCTCTTTACACGACTGAGTTCTCGAGGTGTATGAGAGACGGGAAGCGCAAGACGGAGGTTCCTCTGTACGACTGAATACTAGAAGTGCAGAGGGAACGAGTGGCGCAACTGAATACTCGAAGCGCAGGATGGGACATTTCCTGTACGACTGAATACTCGAAGTACAGCGGAGACGGGACGGATGGCACACGACTGAGTTCTCGAAGTGCACCCTGGGGTGATGTGGAATACATTTTAATTACCTCCGGTTTGTCCCTCCGTGATGGTTGGTTGCTGCTGTCCTCTGGACAACCGACTGAAAACTGCTTGCTTACCGCTGGTCGTGCTACCTTTTGTAGTAGTGGCTTCCTTCTTGCGCCAAGGTGGGGAGTGCTGCTGACCAAATGCTCGAAGCACACGGAAGAGAGGTTTCTCTGTACGACTGAATACTCGAAGTACAGAAGGAACGAGAGGCGCAACTGAGCACTCGAAGCGCAGGATAGGAAATTTCCTGTACGACTGAATACTCGATGTACAGGGGGGACGGGACGAATGGTGCACGACTAAGTTCTCGAAGTGCAGACAAGGGTGATACCAACGAACATATATTACAAGAAACCTAACTTCAAACGTTCTAATCAAAATTTTTCGTTGACCTTGAAGATTTGTGTTTGTGTTTACTAATTTCGCTACATAAGAAGGAAAAAGCAAGAAAATAGAATTATCTCTCCATTAAGAAACGTGACGATGAAAGTTCTACCTACATATGCTATGAACGATGAAAAGAGATAAAAACACCACCTAAAATTTTCAGAGGAATTTTTTAAACCTGTTTCATTCCTATACGGCATTGACAACTAGATTGAAAGAGATAATATTAGTAGGGAAAAACTCGCAGTTCAAGGAAAAATCTACCTCCAGAAATGAGGAGGATATGTTTTCATAGCTGCACTGAACAACTCACTCATTATTTGTATGGAGTTTAGCAAAAATTCCAGATAATTTCTTAAAATTTCATTGACCTGGCCTGGCAAGACAAAATTGAGTTCAATTAGCTGGTTAATAGTTTTCTAAGAATATCTCCAAATTTTATCCAACAAAACTAGCAATTCCGAGAAATGCTATAAAATCGTCTAATTTGATGGGTCGCCTTTCTCGAAGAAAACAAATCTAACCACGAATTATGCTATTTGCGCGCTTTCTGCATTGAGTGGTTCAAAAC
>QYTT01085643.1:0-31186 GCA_006980735.1 Dasypogon diadema
TTTCCAGTAACAATGGATTTGACAAGAGCCATAGACATAGTACTCTTAGTGCTCTGCGGCTGGTCATGGATGAGCTCCTACTCAATGGTGTAGTATTATAGTAACTTAAGGCTTAATTTAACTCACATAATACACAATTGGCATATTTTTATTTTTTAGTTTCATTTTCTCGTTTAGTCTCCACTTAACAGTTGTACAACTGATTTCTGCTTTGTAGATATACTCTTTATGGTCCGGCTTCTCTAAATATTAGAAAATAAATTATGCTGTAATTTTCTAGAAAGGACCCACAAGGATGAGGAGGATCTGGCGTTGATCATCTAGAACGAAAAAGCCAGTGAAGGGATTCGGTCGAAACACGCATATACTCAATTGTAAATACTTTTTATTTTTGCATTGATTTGCAAAGGAAAAAAATCCATCTTAAATTCAAAAATATTTAAAGTACACATAACAACAAAGGGCACAACATATTTCTTACGAGTTGAAAAAAATTCATTTATTTAGTTCTGTTTGTTTCACCATCGTAGTCTGACTCTTACACAGAATTTCACTTCATAAATTTCTTAAATTCATCATATACGAAATTTCAAGACTAATGTTCTAAGAAGGTGTGTGGTGAGTGTAGGTAGTTTTTTTTATAGATATATCGCAAGAGACGGAGTGAAAAGGATAGATACAGTGGAAATTTTGAGAATTTTCTTATATTTTGTGGCGTCCGCGTCCTCCTCCTGCTCCTCCTAACCATTAGCGGACTAATGGAAGAATTTATCTTAGTTTTTTTTTTGTTTTTGCTCTGTTGCAGGGCGTTGTGGAATAAACGTCGTGATCTGGCTTCATTTTGTAAAAGAAGAAAGAAAAAGTGTGACGAATCGTCTAAAAATGAAAATAGAAAAACTGGGCATTTCCTCTTAGATTTCTCTTGTATAAGGTTTTTGTTTTTGTGTATTCCTCATTTTTTCTTTATCTGTTAATATCTGCTTAACTTAATTTAACCGCTCTTAAATAGTAAAATTGCCACTTGGCCTAGGTAAAAGTAGATAAAATGGCGAGTCTCGTGCGTTACATATGAACCGAAATTTCTGCCGACGATACAGTGCCATGTTGGATTGTATTTTTTGTCGAATTCTTTTTTGATGTATGCGGCAATGTCCTGTAATGAAAAGATGAAAACATGAAGAGATTAGTTGTTTTGTCATTTGAAGGTATTTTAAAAATGCTTAAAGTAGTATTTTTGTTCCAAATGTAGCCAAAATTAAACGATTTGTCGCAATCGAAAAGACTCTCTCTATATAAAAGAAGGCGTCGATGTTGTAGACAACACAAGAAGAAATCACATCAAAACAAATCACAAATCGCCTTAAGAAAAAACCTTCCACCGAAACAATGTCTGCCTTCATCCAGTAAAATTTCCCCCTCCTATTCTGAAATGCCACACAAACCTCGCACATTAAACACCTGACGCTCTCAAGCAACCCCTGGCTGCAATTCACAACCCATTTATGTATTAATTATAGCATGTTCACGGCAAAACTGGACAAGTCCCAAAAAAAAGTACTGAAGTACAAGTACCGCATATAATAAAAAGTAATTTCGATTAAGTACTAAGTACTACTAAAGAGTGCTGAGTCCTTTTTTATAATCACAGAAGCAATTAAATACGTAAGTACAGAAAAACAAGCCAGTAGCTATATTCCAAGTACTAATTAGGGGATTTCAGAAGTTTTTAAGTATAAGTCTTAAGTGTAATAAATATGTACTTAAGTTAGTACAGCTGACTACACTTCTTCCAGAATTTTAATTCTTCTTTTCGCAATGCAATACTCGGGATAAGTCCACTGCATCATTTCCGATTCCTCTACCTCCTTCTCCCTTCATAACTTGGCTTCTGTGCATTCTTCAGCAGCTAATAAAATCAACCTTGACACGGTTACGTACAAAAAAAAAACTCAACTTTTGGACGAGCAACCCATAAAGCACGCACCTCACCCGCTCCCTAAAAATAGTGCCTATATATTTCGAAAACTTATCCTCAAAGTACAGCCCTCTGTACTCCTCCGCAGCTAAATTTTTATCGATTCTATTCACGCACGCACAACCAACAAGGGCCATGGATTGGTTAAAAATAGCAACGGAATTACCATCCCCTGCTCCTGGGACCCACTGGATCCGGCTGGAAGTTATGTCAATAAATCGGCGTGTTGATTGACTGACTGACTGACTGACTGCCACTTACCATACTGGGGGGACAAGTCAACAAAAAGCGGGCGAAAGATTATTCCTGAAAGAGGATAAAGGACCCGATGTCAAAAGGCAACTAAGTCGGGCTGTGGTACAGAAGCCCTTTCAGGTTCTTCGCAAAGGTATTGAAATGAATTTAAAGCATGCATGACTCTACCTACCCGAACTTGATGGGAAAGGATCAGACAGCGTCATTAACAGAAAATTAATGTAGTCGCAAACAGCAGTGCAAGAAAGCTCTGTATGCACACACGCGCTAAGAAAAACTTTTTTATCCTTGCTTTGATGGCATACGAACAAAAATAGCAGATGCGTTCTACAAGGTTTGAGGAATATGGGATGCTGCTAAAAATAGGCTTTGGTTGTGGAGTGCGCGGGCGGGCTTCAATACCCTCCAAGTCAAATAGAAGCTTCCCCTTTCGCCATGCCTGGTAGCATGGATTGTAAGCAAAACGAATGCATGCCCGCTACCTTTACAATGTTCCCACTTCAGCGTGTCCAATTGCATTTCAAGTCAATCTTCTTACTGCACCAGAAATATCTATAGATAGCTTCTGTTCTGTAGTGTCCATGAGGAAGGAGAGGTTCAAGTGCTTTTCAATTTAATTCAATACTCGTCGTACCGACTATTTTTGATTGAACAGCGGATAGGCACTGTAGCAGCGCCTTGAAATTATCGATTACTCTGGAAAAGGGTTTCTTTATATTTAGCAATAAGTGCGATATTCTCTCCAGAATTTTCGAAATCACAACAGATTTAAAACGAAGTTATAGCAAAAAAAAAAAAGACATTTAATAACAAAACTCTGAACAAGTACAAGGTCGAAAAATATCTTCTCGCATCTTGGCACTATGCTCCGATAACTCCTGCTTTACCATCGTATCAGACCTTTGACGCTATGCGACATATTTATAATATAGAAAGGTCGGAGGCAACCTAAAAAGAGGAAATATCAGGAATAAGGGAAGACAACCACAAAAAGGAATTAATAGGTCTGACCACGTATAAAGTGAAAGTCAAATCAAATGAAAATCAGGTTAACAGACTTAAAAAGCGGTGAAAAGAGCCAAGTAAATAACAGTAAAAAGTATCCAAGGGTAAGAAAGCTGGTCAACAGGGGTGGGGTACTAGTTTTCACCCCCTTCCCTTGTCAAAAATGCTTAACTTTCAGTCGTTCACACGTTTGTGTCCATTTCTTAGTTCTTTTTTCATTATTGAAACTACTACCAAACATCATTTCACCCTAACCTTTTTTTTATTATTCCATTCGAAGAACCTCTTCCCTGATGAAAACCACCAATACAATTGATCTTGATTTTAAAATTATCATCTTTTATTGTTTGTTCACCCCGAAAAGCACGAGTACCTCGTCTCCGAAATGGTGACATAATCAAAAACTAATTTAGTTACAAATTAGAAGTGATGAAACACCCCCTTCTTTCTCCAGAATGCCCCTCGCGTAATTTCCGTTATGAAATTCTGCCCAAATTTGGTGCAAGCTATTGCAAAAATCCGACAAAGACAAGAACCTTCCGCAAGACGGATGCTCGCAATACACCCAATGATGCCAGCCTGAAAAAAAGCTGCAAAGCGCCAAAGCGCGATGTAAATTGAAAATTCTTCTGTGTGGGATCACCTGTCTTCGCCAAATCTAGAGTTCTACTGTTAAACATTTGGGGCGCCGTAAAAAACACGATAACGTTGGCATCTCGCGACGGATATGTGGGCTCTGTTGCTGTGTTTAACAGCTTGAATTCACGTCATTTTATCACGAATCTCGTTGTTTGCTTCAGGTACACACGGGGCTGGCTTAATTGCAAGTCTTGTTTTTTTTTTCCTCTGAAGCAATGATTTAAAAGGCCGCACTAAATTTCATCCATTACAGAGCTGTTTGCTGCCAGTTTAATTAGAGTTGTGTAAAAAGCTTAGGAATCTTCGATGTCAGAAAATACTCTATCTAACAGCAGTACCCGTGGCCCGGTACAAGTTTCTCGCCTCTGCAATAGACTTAAACCCGAAAATAACCCCACGCGAACATAGCACCAGAGAAGTATATCAATTTAAAACAAAAACGCCGCAATCAAGACACTTTGCATGCCAAGGCAACGGGCAACTTTTTATTGATTAAATATGGGAAGGAATTGCTCTTACTCTGACGAAACTACTCCACGATCCAAGTACGTGGTGGAATCCCTGCTTCTAGTGTTGGCGCCTTTTGCCATTGTCCGAGGGGATTACATCTATCATCCAAACACTAGTTAGTAAGCCCGTTAACGGGAAGCAATAAAACAACAATGGAAACAAAAGGAAAGGCTCCAATCGAGGATTCCCTCAGCACCAGGCATTAATTTACAACCACAACAACTTTTCTCTATCAGTCTGAGGCAAAAATGTGCTTCTCAGCGGTGGAAACCTATACAGCATGACCTAGAATGGTTAAAATTCACGTGAAAATACCATTGCTGTTGGGTGTATACCACCATCGCTGCCTTCAAGACTACCAGCCCCCTTTCTTACCGCTTCCAATATACCCTTGAACTATTACCAGTCTGCTCAAACCCCTGAATATATTTACCTCCCTTTAGGGGTCATGACGTCCAATCGAGATTGGGAATTATGCAGACGCTACTTGGAGCCGCAATCCTTACCTAACAGTCCCCCCCACCGCAACTAATGTAATTTTAAGGCACTTACCTTTTCTATGTTGTATTTTTCTAGAGCCTGTGTCGCACAATCCACAGCGTCCTGCTGCATTTCTTCGCTCATGTCGGCATTTTTGATGAC
The DNA here is from genome assembly GCA_006980735.1 of Dasypogon diadema. Lineage (NCBI taxonomy): Eukaryota > Metazoa > Arthropoda > Insecta > Diptera > Asilidae > Dasypogon > Dasypogon diadema. The sequence continues at coordinate 5,027 of QYTT01085643.1, forward strand.
TGCTTTGCGGTCAGACATTTTCCTTTTTACTGTTGGAGACCTACGTGATAACAAAAAGTATAAGGAGTTAGTCACTTCCAATTACGCTCTTGGTTAAATTGTTCTGAAGATCTTAGGCCTACGTATTTACAAAAAAAAACAACGTGCACAGCTTTTAAAACGACTTTCTAAATATAGGAATGATGCTGCCAGATAAAAATTGAAAATTTGAATCTGGCAAAAGGAGGTCAGCTAAACAATTCATGCCAATGAACTTACTATCTTTTTTTTACCAAACAAAAAGTTGTTCACAGTCAACTATTATTATATAATATATATTTACATTATTATAATTCATTTGTTGGTGTAGCGAATAGAGAACCCGGATAAATTTCGTGGTAAAAGTACAAAAATCACAGAAGGATACTGAGCCACAGTAAAAACCGACCATTAGAATGGAAAGGCAGTCAAGGAAATATACAGGCAAGAAGATGGAAGCAGGGAGAGCCTTGGAGACACCAAGAGACAGAAGCCAACAAAGAAAGGTCTTCCGGTCTCTAAGGAACTAGTGTAGAAATCTTTGAATTCATTCAGACTTTGCTTTAAAGAAAATTCAAAGCTTATTCGACCTTCACCTAAACCTCCTCCACTGTTCACATCTCGCATATATCACATCAGGATTTGAAAAATATGAAGCGAACTCAAATAGTCGCGTTTTTGCTTTCTCTAAGGATTAGTTTCCAGTTGCCCCCATAAGACCAGCTAAATTCCATAAGAGCTAAGGCTAAGTGGGAATCGCACTCCCTACTATACATTCAAAGATTTGCTTGTCAGGGGGCCTGGAACAAGAGAATGTAATGTTTTATATCTACAAATCACTGGATCTAATATCACCTTACCATATCGCAACATTTCACAAAATGCTCATGACAAAATATTAGCCCTCTGTCCATGATTTTTATGAACAGCTTTCCCATTATACGGAAGCCGACTGCATAGGTTGATCCTTAGCGCGCCCTACATAATCCGGTTCAAGTGCCCCAGTTGCCTGTTTCAATTTCTGCTACTGTTCGCAGTGTTCACACCACCATGTACCACCACGTCCGCCCAAAAACATCCTCGGAGCCGTCATTCTCATAATCTTGGCGCCAACCGATATATTCTCGGGCAGTTTGGGCCCCTTTCCGCTTGCTAAATTCCAGCTTTATTGGCAATGGCACATACAAAGCAGGTCTGCTCACTGACTGCACATCGGCAGCCCCAAACTTTTTAGTATTGCGATGGTCTCGAACGAAACAAAACTGTCTGGTGTGGTCAGAGATTCTCTGCGCGGAATATATTTCTTCCATCGTGCTTGGCATGCAAACGATTCTTTCTGGTTCGTTTTCTCTTCTACTTGTGGAGAGGGGGCGAAAACCTACAGTTTTTCGGTATTATCCGTCGCGAGCTTTGATGTTACTTATATGTATCTCCTTGAATCGACAGTGTCTTTCTTTCCTGGATTAAGCCATCCTTGCAAAACCTCACTTGGTGGCGTTTAGAGAAGAATTGTTTTTCCAAAACATAATTTGTACCTTTTGAACATAACAACAACAAAGTCGTAGGCGATGAATTCTCGGGATGGCTTCTCTTGCCAGAGGGAGTGACTCTGACGATTAACTTGTTTTAATAAAATTCAGAAACCTTCGTACACCCAGTTAGATATTCTATGCCGCAACCACGTGCCCGTGCTCCCTTGATATTTTTATTGGTAATTTCCACTGTATTTGTTGCCTAGCGACTAGAGATGCCGGGGGAAAGCTAAAGAGTAGATAGCTTCAGGTCATCCAGAGTGGATAGATAACCAAGGAAACCTCCACGGGGCAATTTATGGCAGATAAAAATATATTCACCGGTAAAAAGCAGTTTTGGAGGGTAAAAAGGTGAAATCGGCCCCAGGAGTTACCTAAAAATTGCAGGCAATATGGGAAATTTGTCCTGGGCTGATAGTTTACTGATTTCCATGATGACAAAAGTGATTTCCTTCGTTCGCACAAAAATACAATTTGAAGTATGACAATAGAGGTTGAACGTATTTCTATCAAGTTTCTAAGGCGGCATACCACTTGGAGGAAAGAGCCGCGCAGAATAACGTGGTTGTGATGGAAACCTTTGAGAGATTTGGAGAAACGGGGAGCTGAGTGCAAAACATCTCACCGTCAATTGTTATCTCATTTACAGAACAAAAGTTCTTTCTAAGAGCAAAAAAGATGCTATAGTTGTTGGAACAATATTCTGGCATCCTGAACACCTTCACGATTTTTCGATTTAGTATTCTAAAATTTCTTCAATCGAATATTTATTATGCTTTGCTCCAGCTCCAATGTATGGCCCGCACTCAATTAGTCTTGGATTTCTAAATACTCCGAAAACCGATATTGAAATTACATAAAAATGTCAACACACTAACAAGGATAGGATCTTGTTTGCTGACTGATGCAGTGTGGGTTCAACCTAAAAGACTATGAAGAAAACGAAGAAAAGACTTTAGATTGCTTTTACTGCCTGGGTACAAATCAGACGCAATTTGCCAACTCATGTCAAACAATTTAACTCAGTACAATACCTAATAGCATTCTGACACATATTTATATCCTAGATATTAAGTATTCTGCAAAGAAATAAAATATATAACCATTAATAGGAAACGCAAAGAAATCGCAGGATAACCCCAGAACGTTTTGAACTAGAGATTTGAAAGTTAATACACAGATTCCCTTATTAAAATCGAAAGATCAACTTCAAAAATGGTTTAAATCGGGCAAATCCTTCATAGGATTACCATATGAAGCCTTCCAAAAAGGAATTTGCTGTGAAGTAGACGGAATAAATTTTATACCGAATCGGGCAGCTCCTTCCTTCCTTCAGAGGGTTGCCACATAAACTCTGGATTTTTTTATTGTACTAAATAAAAATATTCTTTTCTTGTTATACTGCAGTGCAGCCAGAACGATTGCATGATATTCAATTGGCGGCAACCTTCAGCATGAAGTACCTCTAGTACTAAAGATAGGGTAATATTTATCGCCACCCTTAGACGGACATGCCAGCCTCAAACTTTATACCTTGGCGATCGTCTAGCACAATTTTTAGACCAGATCACCTGCCGGATGCACCAACAAATGGGCAGGCTATTTCCTGCAGTAGTTGATCATTGACAAGCCTTGAACAAAGATCAAAAGTTGAGCTACGGACAAGGACATGCCACCTATATTGGGATTAAAGATCATCAGATCATAACCTGTAGGTGGTAAAATTTCTCATTTTATTATGTTGTTCGAAGAGAACTTCAGTCCTCTGCATTCAATCTTCTTCAAAAAGCATCTGCAAAAAAGTACATTCTAATTCATCCAGCAGATGACTTAAACATCAAGCAAATGTGCTCGATTCCTAATTTTTGGCGCCAGATAAGCAAAAGAAATGGAAATAGACTTGAAGATCTGCCTTCACCGCTTTTACTCCAGGTTACATCATGCTCAAATATTGCTCTCAAGAGATAGCGATATTATTCGTCCAAGAAGTAAAATTCCCAAATCACCTGCACCCAGCAAGAACAAATAATACTTTCACTTTCAAGTTCAGCCTAAGATACCTGAACTGGTGAAATTACAAAAGGAAGCCAGAACGGCAGTCGTTTGCTCTGAGCAACGCTTCAAACGTTCATGTCCTCATGGCGACAGGAATTTGTGTCAATCGAGCGCAAATTTTCAGAATTTTTTTCAGTCTACCCTCTTTTGCGTGCGGTCACGACACGACACTGAAAATACCAAACAATTCACGTGCCACCCAACATGCGTTACATGAAAATATTTAAAAAGGGAAATTAAATTTGCTCGCATTCCTCTCATCGATTAGCATTTGTCTGTCATCTGGCGCTTAGCCATTGATTTGATTTGCAGCAAAAATTCCTGTGTTCACGTAATTGCGGCTGTTCCATGGAAAACTGCCACTATATTTTGCACGCTAGCCGATAACAAATTCTTACACCAAATTTATACTCACTTTTCAGCAGGCAAATTATGTGGAGCAAAGCCGGTGGTTAGGTCTTAGGTGTGACGAGGATTAATCTCACAAGACAATCGCGTCCTTCCCAGTCGGAATTACACACAAAGTCCAAGATTAAGTCTCAAACGCACAACACAAATTCTATGTGTTTTTATGCCTTTAAATATTCCCGATCAACAGAAAATATATTTTTTCACAAATAAATCGAATTTCACAAAGTTGTCAAGTTGATAATAAACAACTGTTTTCTCCAGTTGCTTTGTTTCTGTCTTAAATGAGAGTCCAACTTTTTACAGCAGCAACTAATTGCTACCAATCACTACTTTTATTATTTTAAAAACGTTATGAATTGTCTGTACTGGAAATGACTTTTTCCCTTTAAATTCGGGGAGCGCACAAATCAACCTTCCGATCGCCGAAGTTTTTTTGCAATTCCTCCACACCACACACTCTACGAACACAGTCAAAACTTTTCTACAAAGTGAATATATCCAAATGCGCTGTAATTGGTCACATCAGGCAACTTCTACCAGGCGACTTCTATCAACCCAAAGTGCTTTGCAAAATGCTATTCAGCGAAAGTATAGGTTATTGTGAATTCTAATTTCGCTCACATTTTCTTGGCGCACAAATTTATTGCTTTTAATTGAAAATGATAAAAACTAGTTTTCCAAGGGAATATTTTTGAGATTCAAAAATTACGTATACGAAAATTATTTCAGCTTTAATGTCAGCAAGCGAAGTAAACATGAAATTATTCCTGATAGGTTCTTGCATTGGGTGTACAACCTGTTGATTATCAGTCACAGTAGAAAGATTTCTAAATCAAATAGATTGCAAATTCAATTCAAAATTGATAGAAATGGACAATTTTTAAATAATGTTCGTCACTTGGACTAAGAAGATAAAAAACCAAAACAATAAACTCAAATATCGAATGAACTTAATGATTTTCTCAAATTAAGAACAGGCTCTAATTTTGTTAACCTAAAGCTAGCATTTTCCTACAAAGGTTTTGGTTGGCGCCAAAAAAAGTCGAATATTCAATTTCCGATTTGGAGACAAAGATGCTCATAACAGTGCAGTGGGAAATATTTTGCGCTGCCACTCTGAATCTGAAAGCAAGGGAACAAACAAAATTACCCTCACAATACATTAAAAAAAAACTCGCCGAACCGATACACAGTTCGAAAATTAATTTCTGAATTTTACAATGAAACCAATAGTTTTGTGAATGCGTGCGTATTTTTTTTCACGTAGGCTGTCCACCGCCACATTCTAAGCCAGTCATTTTGACTGCTAACCCCTCTTTCAATTGCATTATTCAGCGTATATTTCTATCTCTGTTTTAAGCAGCTCAGTAGTTCTAATGATAATATCCCAACTGTGAATTTTTATACTGTTCTTGGGGCACGGAATAGGATGAACATATGTCCCACCTATCGCCATTTTGAATTAGTACAAATCGCTCGCTAACTGCAATTAATTAAAATAACAAGTATATAAATTAAAAGTACGATTAGTATATCTCGTCGGAGTAAGGTCTTCTAATAAGTGGTTAGCAAAATTGTGGAGACGTTAGAGCGAGCCAAGTGGCGTCGTTTGTGTTAAGTATAACGGGACTGCTTCCATGCGTTAGTGTCTAACAAAGAAAACTGCAAAATGCTGCGAAATTTCTACGGATACGATCGGTAAGGGATCTTTGATGATTTTGTTGCAAAATAAACAGTCTAATAAAAACTGGGGTACATCCCTTGAATGATGAACACAACTTTAAAGAATTATTTTACATGCAAGAGTCCTACAAATTAACTTTATAAAGGAAAGAATATAATGAGCAATGGAAAATTCACAGGTCGCATTTAGAAAAGTGAACTCGAATCTATTGGATGGCTGATGAATGATATTTATCTGAACTTGAATAAACTAAAAACTTTCAAATCCGCAAAAACTAAACAACTTCTGAACCAGCTCCAATTACGAAATATTCTTCACTCTATCACTACTTCACTAGCAACAGTTGGCTGGCTTGACATCACAAACCCACCTATAAACTCTCGAAATCAATACGAATTATACAAAAATACACTAAAAATAAACAAAAAAAGTTTATCCAATGCAAAATTTTTTATTTAAAAAAAGAAAGAAATACTCTTCTTCGTACTCTTCTTAAGCATGCCAAGTTACAACAATAATATCAAAAATGCCTGGAAATTTTTCGGATAGATAGAAGACACTAACATCTAGCTAGAGCAACAAAAAGAAACATTTACTTAAATATTAAATATAACTATGGAGAAAGAGTTTAACACAAATTTACCAACGAATTTTCAATTTAATGTTATCAGAAAACGTCGCCTTAACTGTCTTGCTCATGAAGTCATATCACAGGCCTGAGGGGAAAGAAAAATAAATGGAAAAAAGTAAAATAACGAGGAAAAAAAATACTCGAGAACAAAAAGAAATGCGTCTGCTAAAAACAAATGAAGAGACAGGGAACTAAGCGTTCTTTTTGGGATTGTAAAAGAGCTCACTGAGAAAAAAGGGAGGAGACTGCAAAATTAGCTAACTTCAGTTTGTATCGATAGAAAACTGGGAAAGGCAACTACAAAAGAAAAAAAACGGAAAATGAACCGAAATTAAAATAGATCACCAGGGATATTCAGATTTTCACGGTATTTCTTTTCATTTGTGCAAATATTTTCCACAATTTTACGGGAAAGTAAACAATAAATGTAAGAAAAATTCTCATGCACTGTTAGGACGAAAATTACAAAATTAAAAAGATATTCCACATTTTCGTATCTACCTTTGTTGCCGTGATTTGTTTTGGCGCGAATTGCTCAGTCGTTTTGACGGTAATTGCTTGTTTTTTTAATTAACTATACTCGCTGAGAAAAAGACTATCACACTTTTGACAATGTTAACCTTAATTTCCGCTTCTAAGGGAGATAACAGGTGATTAATCGATACGCATAAATTGCAAAGACTCGTGGCTTTCCATTGAAGATGTGTTGGTGAAGCATGCGCCAAACTGCACTGGGACGATTCTTGTATATCTTAACTTTAAAATCTAGATGGCAGTGGGAATATTACGTAGGAGTTTGAAGAACACAGATTGTGTCTCAGAACTAAGAAATTATGCTAAAAGCAATATCGCTTGACTTCTTTAAAAAAGTGTACTTTTTATTAGATTCCCATTGGGAAAGTGTCATGAATACAAATGATCCCTGTCTTAATTAAAGGTGAACATAGTTTCACAGATATTCAACTATGAACTATTAAATTCAATTAGAGATTACCATCAGAATAAAACGCCATATGTTAAAGACCTACCGACGTAAAACTGGGCTGATAGGCCTCGTTCAAGGAGATTTCTAAGTGTTCAGTTTATTCCGGCCTTCACTGTATGTGCTCCTTAAAAAAATCCCTAAACCGGAAAACATGGCTTACCTGTCCTTAGCTGCACTGTCCACATCAGATCAAATTACAATTTACAGTTGCTACCTAGGGACCCAGAGGCAATTAAATAAGGGGAAAAACTAGATTTCAGTGCCACTTCTACGAAACGATGCCTGAATGCTCTGAGAAAAGAGCACATTTCCCTAAAATTTATCACCCCGATGTCCTCGGGTTCATTTTTCAAAGTTATTCACGTCGCCGAGCAGTTTTGGAAGCGTAGACTTGCCACCTTGGAAATAGTATTCAGTTGTAAATGAAGGGTTTGGAAATAGTAGTCATTTGTAACTGAAGGGTTTAGGTTGAAAGGTTAGGTAAAAGCTGTGCAAGCTTTCCTATTATTTACATTACGATGAAACAAGAAACAAGTGTGCAGCAAATGCGAGCTTTGGGGATGGGTTGTGTCGAAACGAAGCCAGGCAATGCCATGCAAAATCAATAATAGGAGATGGCGTAGTTAGAAAGTAGCACCGGTGCAATGAGTGTGAGTGCGACGGACAATGTACATAGCAGAGGCATGTGATGATGTGATATTTACGAGCGACGATATCTTTCCCTATCCAGTTACCCTTGTTACCAAGAAATCCCCGCATATTTTTTCCTCCCTTGCCACACAAAAACGAACAAAAGTAAATGATGCGCAGGGACGGAGGCATCGTTCGTCCTATTTGACCTGCCGCTACCACAGCACTCTAAACAGGTACTGGGCACTATGAGTAAAAATTCTTCGAAAATCTTTGGAGTAACGGACGCCTGGCAGGTAAATGCGTGCAAAGTTTAAAGAATGCGAACTTTGCACACACTGCTTGGAGAAAAAGCTCACCCTCCACTCGTTTATTTGCATATGAAGAGAGTGGCACACATGTTGCGCTTGAGGAAACACGTCAAGGGCATACAAAATCCCACAGGAAATGGACGAACCCACTGGGAAGAGGAACTTCTGCGGGAGGATACGGCAGAACACCGGCTGCGTCCCGTATACGGTTCGAGCACTTGCATGAGGGCGCTGTCGGCCATGGGATGTGTCGAATCGAAGCCGGGCAATGCCATGCAAAATCAATAATGTACCCAACTGATAGGAGATGGCGTAGTTAGAAAGCAGCACGAGTACAATGAGTGTGAGTGTGACGGGTAATGTACATAGCAGGCATGTGGCATGTGGTGATGTGATATTTACGAAATACGCCACCAGCTCCAGCACCCGTCGCCGGATGTGTGAGTGCTTCGGCCTTTGCCAGAGCCACTTAGCCGAGCCAAGAAACCTTTAATCTGACAAAGTGCCCGCGGAGAAAATGAAAATCATTCGAGAAATTCAGTGTGTTCGTCTCGTCTTGGCTTGTGCGACGTTTGCCTTCGCTGGCCTCCGAAATGTCGAAATAACACAAATTGTGGGGCTTTACATACCGACAGCAGCAGAACAGCCACATTGCGCTGCGGCTACCACAGCAACCATCAACGGCAACGGCACTCTGCGATGACGACAGCTCCTCGTTCGTTTCGTTTGCGCTTTATCAACTTCTTCAACCATTTACTGCCGTGTGGCGACCTACTGGGGATTCGGTGGGACTGCTTTCTGCCTTTCTGCCTGCCTTGCCTTGCTATTGTTGTGCTTGTGGCCTGCCTGTTCGTTTTCTTCGATATCTCATCGCCGCCGCCGTCGTCGTTGTCGTTGCTGCTGGGCCGTGTATAAAAATACTTCACCTCGACGGGTACGTGTGTCGGAGCTTGCGGTTAAGCATTTTTAACGAGAATGTGAAATGACTCGAGCGATTACGGTGACTGCCGTTCGCAGTGCTGACGGAGCGAAGGCATAAAAACCAAAACGAAACGTCTGAACAGCAGAGGCACCGCAATCGCAGTTTGAAAATTTTCCAATTTCATGAATCACTCGAATTTCTGCCTGTGCTGCGGTGCTGGGCCGATCGCTGCTTGAATCACGTCGGCTTAAATGACTTGGCTCCGGTGACACTGGTTGTCCCCAAAATGAAAGTTTCTTCGAACTGGGTGCGTTTATACTCGTCATCCGTCTGAATTGACGAGGCCGTGGGCTGAGGTTGGGGTGGTGTTTTTGCCTTTTATAATGAAGCGTAGCTGTTCCACTGCTTTTCCCTATTTGTGTGCTGCTTGGTGTCGTTCACGGTTTGCAGTTTGCACAAAACTATTGAAGAACTCTTCCGGTTTTATGTCTCTGGGGTTTTTGAGAGAGTTTCCTAGTAATCATAACGGAAAAAGCCATATTCAGTCACCAATTGCAAGAGAATCAAGTGCTGGACACAAAACAGCAAATTATATTGCCTCTCAGTGGTGGTGGAGCTTTTTATAACTTCAGACAAGAGCTTTGTCATTGCGATTTAGCAGATTTATTGGAACTGGGATATCTTTAAAGCATTTAGCAAGAGATTAGATACCTCTGTCACCTACTGCTATACTCTGTCCAGTAGACGTTATTTTCGAGTTGACCACTTCTAGCTTCGTTTTCCTCCCACACATTGATCTGGCAGCCCACTGAGGATTGGGAATTTCGTCTTTCATTCGTCAGCTTGATAATTTAGTTAAAAATACCTCCACTGTCCTTTCAGGGCGTAAAGACTCTTCCGCTGGGAATAAATGCTGCACTAGAAAGTCTTTTTAACCCAACTAAGTATATGGATGGACTTTAAAGGCGCAATTGTTGGAAGTATTCAGTAAAATGGCGAAAAAGAAAACTGTTAACGATTTTTAGACATATATTTAATATCTTCTAGGTGAATTGGTATTTGAGAAAAAGCTCCATAACTACCCATATGGCAAAGGAAAGCTCGTAAGCCAATTAATGAGTTTTACAACCTATTCAAGGAAAGAATGAGATAGAACACAAGTAACGAATTTCAGCAAGCCACTTGAAATAGAAGACACTGACGTTATCCTATGCTAATCAAGAACAAATTCGTCAAGCCTCTGAAAGGACTCTATTCTACCTGGAGGAATTAAAATCATTTTGCATCAAGAAACCGTAACCCTTTTAGTCAGAGACAATAAAGAATCTCCGCAGTAGACCGTGCTTGTCCTTATCACTTATAAGTGCTAATAATTCATCACGTTAAGAAACCTTGAAGATGGGGTGTCCTCCAAGGCTGGGAAATCGATTAGGAGTTCGCTAACTTAGATCGTGAGCCTTCCTGTATTTACTATTCGCATTTAATCTTCATGCTGATTATGTCAAAGGCAAATAACAAATAAAGAAACACATAAAATGTCCGAAATAAGCTTTGCTTAGCTTTGCAGTAATATTAAAATATAATACCCCCCGTATTACTCACAAGAAATTCGCATGTACAAGTGATTCGTATCTGTCGCTAGAACACTATCTGGTATCACAGAAGTAGTCGAAAAGCTGGATCCTTCCATTTGAACAATGAAGTTCCAAATCAATGAACCTTGAGGTACTTAAGTACCTCTTCCAGAAATTAGTCCATATAGAACTTTCTTATTTGTCATTGGAATTTCTATTGGGGCACACTTTAACTCTAAAAATAATCTCGTTGAAAACACAGATCCATACCATACAGATTTGGTTGCTTCTATGATCTGGCCTCCTACCTAGGAGATTAAAAGAGAGTTCGAACAAAAGAAGACATGAGAACGATTGGAATCTTTCAGCGCAAGGATCCTGAGATCTGAATAGGGTAGCGTATGGAATACTGATGGGAAATTGAGACAAGGAATGAGCCATGAACTGTATGACATTGGTGCTCCAAACATTGTCAACTTTATTAGATCTGGCAAGCTAAATTGTTTTAAGGATACGACAAAAGGAGGTCTTGAGAACAACCCTGAAGATTTCAGGAATCTCATCTATGATGATCAAATGACATAAAAAAGGACCCCAGAGCAATATCGGTAGGAAGTACTCATAAAATTTTCAAAGAATATCTTCACGTGTCTAGTCTGTGCACGCTGGATCCCTCGCCTGCTTACTGCCTCCAAAAACAAAATCTTGTAGATATTTGGCTCCAGTGGAAAATTGCCCCTTACAGTCCAGGAGTAGAGAACAAATATTCTAAGCTGCTGCAATTAATCTCAGAATTCAGTGCCTGTTGTTGATTTAATGAGGATAAAATGCTGGAAATCATTTAAAATCATCGAAATTCTACCGATTGCCCTCAACATTCACAACGAAACGAGGATTCCCCGACTCTTATTTAAAAATTAACGGCAGCTAGAGAAATATTTCACAGCGAAGTTGCCGTAACAGTGCAAAGAAAACAAGAGCCCCACCCCACCTGCATGTTTTTATCAGAAATTTATTTCGCCGAAAAAATTCTCTCCGCAGCAAACAAACAGAATGTATTCGCCACAAAGTCCCACACGTCCTCTTTTTAAAGTTCTCAAGACTCAAACTACAGGAAATTGGGTCATAAGCTCATTGGAGGCCTCAACAAAAGCCAACGGTCGTCAAGCGAATTCTCGGCATGTAAACCCACCAGAGGAGATTATAAAATCGAAAATAATCACATTTCCCAGCCAGCTAGCCAACCAACTAAAGTCGGAGCCCGACCAACGCGTTCAATCTGTTTCTGTTCGAGCTATAGCTGTTCTGCCTGAACTGGGTCCGCGGGCAGCGAAGGCACAGAAACAGAGCGGAGTTCCCTTCATCTGGTATCGTTTGTTCGTTCCCATGTTAAGTTCAGAGCGGCAGAAGCGGCGTATTTTGTTGGATTTTCAGATTTCAGCTGCACAGTCATGAGTCCATGAGCTACAGGGCACAGGCCCGTACAACGACAGAACGGCAGAGGCGAAGGCAAAGGCAAAAGCAAAGACAACCGACTCCGGTCGACTCATATAAAATTTTCCCTGCTCCCTCCCCGCCGCGGCCCCGTCCCTTTCTCTATATCCACTTCTTCAACCTGAAAGCCAGAGCAAAAGCGCTTCGTGCTCGTTTCAGTTCAGTCATTTTCAGCAGGCAGCAGCACTTCCAGTTATATAAAACGAGGCGAGTGTTATTTTGCAGTCAGTCGGCGGTCGAATACATGGACGAGGGTAAAAAACATGACTGACATTACAATCGCATGCTTCTCAAACTTTCCCAAGGCAGGACAGCTGCCATCCACGACCATGCGCCAGAGCGAGACAGCGCCCATTGACGTAGTCTCTCGGATTATATACCCCGCAGTTGTTAAGTTGTTAAATTACCTCGACCGACTCGGTTGCCGTTGCCGTACATACTTCATGCTGTGGTATACTGCGCCATTGGTGTGAGGTAGACGCAGGCACTCTAAAAATACCGCGCCTGAGAGGGACAGCAAGACGAGAGCACTGTGTAGGTCGATTATTATATCGCACAATCTACCCTAGAGGTTGAGTTTGAAGTGGAAAAATTGCTTCGACTTCACTTTTTGAGGCCTCGCCAAAGTTTAGATCACACAAGTCTTGTTCCGAGCGGGCAATTGTTCGATGTTGGCTGGCTGGCTGGCACAAAGTACTCGGCTGTGTACAGTACAGTCACGGCACAGAAGACTTCAATTCAATCGAAAAGTGTCAGTTGCTGTTATAATCGCGCGCGCTCTGAAGAAATTACCTTTGTCTCTTCTTCTTGCTTGAATTTTTTTTCTCTTGTTCTTGCCGTTTGTGGACGATTGTTGTTGCTGCATTTCGTGGGATATTTTTTTGAGTGGAGCAGCAGAGTGCCCGTGCTACAAAATAAGCTCTTGTCAGATATCGGGGCAAAAGAAAGAAAAATTGAATTTTTGGTGTGATTCACGTCCGTGTGTAGCACTCGGGGTACAACAAAGTCGTAACGATGCGGATGTGGTGGTGGATGCGATATAGCTAATAGCTAAAGGCGCGTTCGCATTTGTCAAAATCGGCAAAGGACTTGAGTGCAGACTGTTAAAAAGTGGATTTTGCAAAATTTCTGTTATAAACATGTGAGGATTGTGGCAGCGATGAGCTGGGACTGCATTTATTTGCTGTGTTACAACAAATCCGCTTGAATGTGTTGAAAAATAGAAGAGTTACCCAACCATTTCGAACGTAGTGAAAAAACGTTTTCTTCAGTGTGAGAACAGCCTGTGAATATACAGAGAAAAGCAGGAGAATTTTAACAGAAAGTCCAAGAAATCGTGAAGTCTTTGATATTCGCCCGAGCGGGGTACGTTTTTTTGTGTGAAGTGTTTCTGTGAGAAGTGCACGACTCGACGGAGGAAAAATGTCACCGACGTCGATTGGAATCAATTTACGTGTTACGGGGCATTGTAGCCAAGGCGGCAGGAAATACATGGAAGATTTCTTCTCGGTGGCTTATCAGCAGTCCGAGGACGAGAAGGACTTGGAGTATGCGTTTTTCGGCATCTACGACGGCCACGGCGGCAGCGAAGCAGCCACATTCGCCAAAGAGCATCTCATGAATGCAATTGTCAACCAGAAATTGTTTTGGTCCGATTGCGATCAGGATGTATTGAGAGCGATACGCGAAGGTTACATTGCCACACACTACGCTATGTGGCGTGAACAAGGTGAGTAAACGGAACGGCGATATGGGGGGCTGTCTGTGCGCGAAAGTGAGACGGAGCGCACAGCAACGCTTCTCAAAATGTTGGAATTTTACTGTGCCCGAGATACACAATTGATGGGGGGGACGTTTTTCTTTTTATTGTACATTTCCACTCACGTAGTCGTGTGTGGTTTTTCCCTTTTGTTCAACTTTTGTGATTGCCCGAATCCCGAATGCAAATGTTTGACAGCTGAGCGATTTTCTTGTAGTTTTTCCTTATCAATAGCCAGAGATAAATTATTTAGTGGAGAACATTTCTTTAATTTATGTTGGGTTCTCATGAGCAAGGCAAGAATTACGTTGCTCAGAGCCCTTCCGGGGTGAAACCTGGTAGAATTTCCTCTTTGCAAAGTTCACAGATTGAATTTGAAATCAATCATAAACGGTTTTGGGGTGGCGAGTAAAAACCGAGGGAATTGCATCCAGAGATTAGTAAATATTGCTTTTCGTGAAATACTTGTTCCCTTAAATATTTGTTGAAAATTGTTAACCGTCGATCAGTAACAACTACCCCTTCTATAAAATATTCAGTTGGAAATCTGAGAAAACATTCCTTAAGAAGATTTAGAAAACTAACAGTGCAGATGGGAAACTGCGCGAATTATAAAATTCTCAACCAACCTAAATGCTTAAAACGCTCTGTTTCCCTCTTCTAATATACACAGGCATCCACAAAGAGAGTAATAACACTTTGGACCAGCGGGCTATCGATGTATCCCGTGCGTTCATTCGTGTATTAAAAGCCTTCTAATTTCTTTTATTGTCTAAATTCCTTAGGAATGTTTCAAACTTTTTTCTAGCCAGACTCTAATAGCAGTGCCCCAGCGCCATCTATATTACACACAGATTCCCCTCATACCACTTTTTACTCGTAACGTCTGAGTACTGCTTATCGCCTACCCCTACCCTACTGCTGAATCACCTACTTTTAACCCACCTTACGAATCCTGGTCATACCTTACATACGTTAGCATGCTGTTCTCTTGGAACAGTGTTCCGAAATATATTTAACATTTCCTTTTTTAATTACAGAAAAATGGCCGAAAACTGCAACAGGTCTGCCAAGTACGGCAGGAACGACAGCAAGTGTCGCCTTCATACGCAGGGGCAAGATATTCATCGGCCACGTGGGAGATTCAGGAATTGTTCTCGGATATCAAGAGGAGGGTGAGAAGTGCTGGCGTGCTAAACCTCTCACGCATGACCATAAGCCAGAGTGCAATGTGGAGAAGGCACGAATAATTAATTCCGGGGGTAAAGTAGTTACAAAGTCTGGCGTTCCTCGAGTAGTTTGGAATAGACCCAGAATAGGTGAGTGATGCAATATATTTTCTCTAAACGTTTCGAAACTTATTGAAATTCTATTTTGTGTACCCCAGGCCATAAGGGACCTGTTCGTCGAAGTACTCCTATTGATGAAATTCCGTTCCTAGCTGTTGCCAGAAGTTTGGGGGACTTGTGGAGCTATAATTCAGCACTCAATGAATTTGTTGTTAGTCCGGATCCTGATGTAAAAGTAGTTAAGATTGATCCAAAGACGTATAGGTGAGCGTTTTATAAGCAGAACCCTACTGAACCCAGTTCTAATCAGTTGTGTGTTGTCTTTTCAGATGCCTTATTTTCGGAACAGATGGTCTGTGGAATGTGCTATCACCGTCAGATGCAATTGAGGCAGCTCGCGATGCAGAAATAGTTAATGAAAGGTTAGCATACGTTGGTGGCACAGGGGAATGGACTAATCCAAGCAAATGCCTTGTGGACAAAGCATTAGAAAGATGGAACATACGAAAAATGCGTGCTGATAACACATCTGTGGTGACGATAATGCTGGATCCTCCCGGTCCTCCCAAGAGAGAAGCGATACTGCGAAATTGTCCCACATCTTCCTATGGTTTAGAGTACATACAAATGGACGGAGTGAACGGACAATTCGGCCACGACTATGTAAACGGTTACAACCTCAACGACATAAATCATGCCGCTCCCATGCACGACGACCGTGCCATGACATTGTATGATCACCCTTTGAGAGAACCGCAGTTGAGAGAAAAGGGCATGGAAATGCTCGATAAGTATGTAATACCTGACAGTGGGTACGCCGTGATGACCAGGTATGACTCTAATTATGATAGCAACTATTTGTACTATGACAATCATAATGAAACGATGTCGACTGCCTCGTCCTTTTCAACGAACCAACCACCTCCTAATGCCGTAGTTCAGTCAGATTCAAATTCAGTCGTAGCCAGCTCATTAACACATGACATGCAGTATATGAACAGCTTTGCTGAATCATACAATTCCCTTTTGATTTCCAGCTATGAGAATGAGTCTGGAAGCAGTAGTGACATGAACGGCGTCGGCGTCGGCGTAAGCGATGAAAGTAGTGAGGTGGAATTGCGCAATGATTACCACAGCTATCACAGTCTGGACGAAACTGGTCTCGCTGGACATGACCACGTACATCATCATCACCCGAACAGCTACAACCAGCAGCAACAGCACCAATACCAGCAGCAGTGCATGTCAGCCGAGGAGGGCTACAGTCTGACGAAGTTGGAGACACGTGGCGAGCAGCAATTCAATTCCATCCAGTCATATCGACAGCAAAGTGTATCATTCCAAGAGTTCGGCGAAGAGGGCTCCTACAATCAGTATGACAGCATAAGTAGCAGTTACCAGCAGCCCATTGTTGTGCACCCAACGCGAAGTCACAGTTTGGAGCCATTTGACGATCAGACCATGATGGACGGAGAGAAAGCCACCAGCGTTCAACTGATAACGCCGCAAAACGTGGTGAGTAAGTACTTCGAAGACGGCAACTACTACGAACCAAATTTAGTTTTAAGTCAAGACACTGGGAAGAGTTGGGCGGATGATACGCATGCACCTAGCGAGAATCGGCTAATCCTGGATGAGAGCATACAAATAAATGAGATTTCCTCAAGCGTCGTCGAACCAACTGCGCCCAGTATTCCAGAAGACGATGGAGGCTGTGATGAGCCCGATGACATTCCCATGACTTCGGAAAACCTAATTGACGAACAAAAGCAGGATAGAACCAAACCGAATGATCCATCTCAACCCGCCAAAAGTACAAGTAGTAAATACAAGACAAACCAAAAATCCCTTCCAATAGAGCAGAATGAGAACATTGCAGTGTCGGAGCGACGACAACTACGCAGTTCTGTCGATTATAACAAGCGCACCCTAAGATCTCGCAATTCCTTGTCTAAGGACATGAAGGCGAAAGTGTCGACACAATCTCAACAGCTGCGGCGATCTGCATTGGCCAATCAGCTCACCTCAAGCACATGTACAAAGCTCAGATCACGCCAACTTCAGCAACAGCAAGTTACCATTTGGCAACCGAAGCAGAGCCGTAAGTCGACGAAGGTCTACCATCCCACGTCAGGGACGCATTGCGATTCTGTCATCAGTTCTAAGAGTGATCTCGGCAAGCTGAAACAGTCCTTAGTTTGTAGTAAACCAAAGACTTCCTCTGTTAGCATCGGTAGCAGTAAGTTGCAGTCCAAAACATTGTCATCGTCCTCAACTTGTATAGCCAACACCTCGGTGTCAGTAAGTTCTACGACTATGTCGTCGTCGAAAAGATCCTCAAATACTTCGCGCAGCAATAGTGCCTGGTGCCCCGGCAAAACTGCAGTTCAAACTAGAAATCGAGTACAAAAGCGATTAAGTCACTAGCCTAGCCGCCCTCTATCCCGCCCGCATCCCATGCATCCATGTTCCCAAATAGGTAAATAGTTTTCGTATTCTCATCCCTTCAGCGCCCCAAACACATTTCTATTTGTATATTACCGTTGTTTCCCTTTGTTTTATTTTATTTTTTTTTTAATATATGGAGAGAACTTGTATTTAAGAGAGGTTAAATATTTTTTTGTAATTAGGAGAGAGAGAGTATTGTGACTAGGAGTGTAAGAGAATGAAAAGAGAAATTATGATAAATGTGAAATAAGAGAAAAGAAAAAGGTTTTAAAATAGCGATCCAAAAAATAAAAATGTTTTCAGTATAAAATTTTGCGGGTTTTATTTAATTGCGAGGAATTTACTTACTGTAGAAACAAGAGCTGTGCGGTGCAGATAGGAGCTAATAGTGATCAGAAAAGGCATACTTCGAGATGGAATTTTATGTTTATATGCGACTAGTTTGAGCCTAATGTGCGCAAAAAGAGAGGAATACGCGAAAAAACTACTTTTCCGCATCAGTACTTGAATTCTCAAAGATAAAAGTTCTAAATCCAGTCATTTCTTGGAAGTAAAACACCGATTTAACTCGTTAGGAGCAACATGAAGAATTCACTTTTCCCACTTTTAGCTATTGAAAGTGTTTGCGAAATAAACCGGCTGCAACAATGAATTCCATTTCCTTACCAGCTTAAGGATAAAATATTTTAGATCTGAAGCAATCTTTAAAAATATAAAACCAAAAATTGAAACAAATGCTGAGTGGACGAAGTCGTGCAGCTAAGTTTCAGCAGCGAAAATAACTGGATATCAGTATCCAACAATTAGCTCCTTTTACATCCATCGGCACAGACCGCACAGAATATTTAGCATAATTCTTACCTTGTTTAATCCCAGCGCTAACCACTCCCATCCACAGCGGGGTTACCAACAGTGCACATAACCTGTGCTGATGATAAGGTTCCGGAATTCCAGAATAGAATTATTGTAGGCTGCTTGTTTGCTGCAAAAATACAAAACTAAAATTACTAAAGATTAGACTACAAAGTTATTAAAATATAAAAAGAAAGGAAACTTTATTTACACAGCCCTGAAGTAGTGTTCACTGGAGGTTACGTTGTGGTTGTTTACGACCTTAAGGGGGAACATCGCTGTAACCAGTCGAACAAGAGATTTTTAAAGTATCTGGTCCCCATTTTGAAGGACTTACTGCGATACTTTCGTCAGAGATACATCACAAATAATATACAGATGGGAACCGCCAGTGTTGGAAAGTGATAGCGCTTTCCTATGAGCCCCAGCAGACAAGCTTTTGATTACCCGTCGTCATTAGAACTCTGCTAGAGTTCTCGATAATTACTAGTTTAATCGTTCCATTAAGGATTATAGCCGCAGTTAGGGGAATCATTTGTTTCCTGACAAATGCTGCAACTATTGCAGTTTATTATTAATTTACTGGAGTACCTTCATCTTGCCTATGTCTATTACGAAATTTTTGTGGAAAATACAAAGTGAAAAGTTGCGGAGTTTTCAATGGTATATGCGTGTGTTTTCCAAACCATGCAATTACTGCAATTTCTAATCTGTTAGCAGTACAAAGAAAATTCCTCAACGGCGGCCATTTTCGAGATTTGATCAGGAAAACCTCATGAATTATTAGCCATCGCATTTTATAAATTGAGCATTGATCAATTCAATAAGTCACCATTATATTAATTATAGCAAAAATATAAAAATTACCTTTATTCTCGCACTTTTTCCGCTCAGCATCTCAACATTTAAAATCACACTCGACTTTGTGCAGTACCGCAGCCCGCTCGACTGAAGTAAGCTTTAGTAATGCCACTAATGTACACATTAGGTTTTTGGCGCTCTCTGTATTTCCCGCACTTTTTCTATTCGCGTCGTACATTACCTACGGGATTTATCCCAAAGGGGTTTTATTTATACTTGATTGTACATTATACAGGTCTAGTTGGATTACGGAAGTACGGACAGGCCAACGCAAACAAAACAGATCCTCTAAAACTCACGAAAATTCAACTAGATTTCATGCCGCGGTTTCTTGAGCTTGCAAGAGTGTAAACTTCCATTTCTTTGTGTTGAACACTATCGTCATCTATGTGTTGGATTAAACTTTAAAAAGCTTCCACACTGGAATCAGCTGATCGTCAAATGGTCTCGTGTCGGATGTAATTCTTTTTGTTATGAAACGTTTGTTTGATTTCTATTTGCCAGAACCAGAACAAATAATTCTTAATTTCTAGAAGGTAAGTCACTATAAATTACATATGACATCATCACACAGTTCTTTCATTTCCAGATGTTCGCATTCCCCCGCCAACTGCAAAGATTTGTCCCGGCTTTCCCAGCAGCAAATTTTCATATATCGCCCGTATGTCTCGAAATTAGAAAACTAGCTCGGCTGCGAGTAGTAGACAACAGTGAAATTGGTAAACGAGCCATGGCGGAAGGAAAGCCACCAAAGTGCATTCATGTTTACAATAAACGGCATGTCGGCTACATAGGCGACAAAGTGCTTGTAGCCATCAAAGGGCAAATGAAGAAAGGAATTCTTGTTGGCCTGAGACAGACACAGAAGCCCAAAGTCCCTAGATTTGACAGTAACAATATCGTCCTGATTGATGACGATGGGACACCGCTGGGCACTCGAATTCATGTGCCCATCCCAACTATTTTAAGGACAATTTTGAAGGAGAAAACGGTTGTAAAAGGGGCGGACTATACGAAAGTCCTCGCTATTGCAAGCAGATTCGTATAAATAAAAGTATTTTAGTTCGAAAAAAGAGACTTTTTCTTAAATAAAATTTGCAAGTGGTAGTGTGAATTACTTTGGTTACTTTTTACCCGACTGGACAGGTGACGTATCGTCCAGCATGGCCCTCTTCCTCTTCTTTGCGTGCTCCTGGACAAGATTTGATGGTGTGATGTTTGATCTTTTGTATTGCAGCCACTCTGTGAACTATTGATGCGTAGATGCCATAATAAAATGATGGATGCGACAAAAAACTCACCATGTTGCTGGTTCTGACTCCCGCTTCGTAGAGTCCATTTTCTAAGTTCTCTAGTTTGTGCTCAGGTTTTGCATCGTCTGTCACATTTTTCGCAATATCCAAGAGAAGCCTAATTCTTTGCCGGCAGGTTTCAAATACGATTTGTCCAACGGTGTTTGTCCGGTCGTAGGGCGTTAAATACCTACCATACTCATAAAAATAAGGATGTAACTTCCCTAAATCTATGTGTGTTGAATCCGCCTCACAGACGGCTTTGTGTACATTTTTATAGATATCGGGAATCTGAATGCTAGAGAGGTGAATTCCTTTAGTTTTTGAGGGAGTTACAGAACTTTTCCAGACTTACATAAAGTGCGGATTGTTTGGACCGAGCTCAGTTACATACCACAGCGGAAGGTTTACAATTTTTCCTGGCTCTAGATCTTCACTCTCCGACCCTGGATCCAAAAACCCTACGGACAGCATTTTAACAGTGATTTTTCTGTACCTACAACTAGATTCCTTACCCATTTTGGGAATTCGAGATTTCACCAAGCATGAGACGCGTTCCTGCGTTACGAAAATATCGTCAATAGCATAGTAATTTGGATAATAACTTTGTGCACTAAAATCACTCATTTTATCTGAATATTTACGGAAATTTTGAGATTTCTAACCCCTTTGTGTTTTGACAGTTAACAGCAGCTGAGTGTTGTTATTGTTGACACAACAGACATGCCGAATTTACATTTTTGGCGATTGCATTTAATTATTAGACAGGTCGTAGCACAACTGAGTCAAATAAATAGGTATTCTTTTATCATAGAAAGTAGAGAAATAATTGCACTGCTTCGAAAAAAATATTTTCGAATTGGAAAACCAACAAACTTCTTTAAGAGACATCTGGTGCCGAGAAGAGGAAGCTTGCAAACAGTCAGGCATTTTTGATTTGTAGTTAGTGGTCCTGTGAATTTGTAATGTTTTCAGTTAGTAATCCTGTGAATTTGTAATGTTTTTAGTTAGTAGTCCCGTGAATTCGTAATGTTTAGTTAGTTGCATTTGTAACGTTTAGCCAGTCGTCCTGCGAATTTGCAATGTTTAACAAGTAGTCCTGTGAATTTGCAATGTTTAATTTGTCACGTGACAAACTTTTGCTTAGCTTTTTCGGAAGAAGGAAACTTTATTAATTGGCATAGAAAAGGCATTTCGTTCCGCGTTCAGTTTCTCTTCGGAAGTGCAACAGAACGGTTACAAATCGAGGGAGGCACCGTTACTCTTCTGTCGCTATTAAACAAAGTGTCCTGCCCAGAGTATACCCCCGAGAAAAAGCCATTAATCGTGAAATGGCCGCAATACGGTTCAAAGTAATCTATTGGCGACGATAATTGAAAATCACAGCTCGGAGACATTTGATGCGTGCAAGATTCCTTTTAAGAACATTGCAGATGGTAGTTTGCCCGTTGCTCAAATAAGCAAATTAATCCGAACGTCCGAAGCAAACAGTGAAAATGTTCAATCGATAAAAATATTTCACAACTGTCGTGAGAACTTTGCCGAGTTTTCATTATTAATTTAGTGTGCCAGACGCAACGAGAATAATTTTCTCGTCGTTGGAAAAATTTTCATTTGGGTCGCTCGAGGAAATGACAAGTGTCAGCACGGCATCTCCCTCAGTCATTTGCCAGGAAGTCTTTGACGATGGATACCAACCATCAGCTGAGGGTAAGTTGTTCCATATTTTGCCCATAGACGCATTTTTGTCAATGAATACATCTTCACGCTGGAGCTGGGAGGATATCTAAACTCAGAGCAGCTTTTGTTTTTGTCATCTTCCTTCGCCACCCTTCCAAGCTCACCGAAATCAGTGACGTTCTTTGTTGGGAGTAACGATCAATAGAATCCCAGTCCTGGGTTGTGCTTGGGCGAACCTTTCAAGTTAGAAGCGCTCTCAAGACACCGGTAAAGGGGGTTCTTTGGAATAATTTCGGATTTTTTTTTGTTTTCAAAACTAAGGGGGACACAGGTGTTTGAACCTATGAATTTAGATACTTTTTCCCCATAGAAGTTTGTTGACCTCTTCTTAAAGAGTTGACATGCTCGTCGCGCGTTGGGAGTTTGTTTTATCCCTGCGGTGATGCAGCAAGGTGGAATTTTGCAGCCCGTCCCTAACCTACGACTAGGCGAATACATAAACTGCTCCCCTTTCCATTAGATATTTTCTGTTCAAGTCTTCAGTCATGTCGTGGTATGATTGGACGAGGTTTTGGCCGTAAAATGTACATAAATAAATTAAAACAAATAAATTAAGCATAGAAATTATTAGACATCCCCGATGTTCTCTTATTTTGCAGTGCGTTGGCCTACTGAAAGCCAACCCTCACAAAGAAGTGCTTTTCATGGAGATTTTCATCAGTTTTAATAGTGCTCGGCGATCGAATTTTCGGGTGAAGTGACACCACTCAAGGAAACGATTATTGATTTGTTAGTATTCGTAAAGAGTTATGTCAAGGAGACCGTTGGAAATTTGGTTAAATTTCCAAAGCATTAATCGTGGAATCATCGTTATGTAATTATCTCAAGGTCATTTTCAAAGATTGACCGTTTGGATGTGTGCTTTATTTGCTGCAGTAGTCTCACCTGACAATTAGAAAATCAACTGCGTTCCCATATATTTAAGCCGCATCCACGTAACTCTATGCTCAATCAACGAATGATGGGGTCACAATCTTAAACCATCTCAAACTACTATCGTTTCTATCGATGGCAAACAAATTTTGTTTTTTGTTTTTTTTTCGAACCAGAACAGCCACTGTTTTGATTTTTCCCAAGGGCAATTCTTTATACAAAACAAGATCATTCATTCCAATTAGATCCCTGTGGAAGAGACTGTTACTATTAATTTTATTTATAGATCATCCAAAACCATATCATGGACTTTTTTGGTAATTTTTGATGCTAATTGCACTTTTTGGCCGTTCGCTACACTTTCATGACCTCGTTTAAATTTTGTTGCCTTCCCAAACATGTGCCATCTCATTATTAAATACTGATGCGGACAAACTGGGAATTTGCATAGTAAGAATTTCATCCCAAAAATATTGGCACAAGTATTTCAATTACATCAATTACAATTGCGCGCTTGGGAGAGAATATCACCTTTTCTGAGCCCCTTCTTTACCTGGGACTGATTGCAGATGTGATTTTCGATGGCGCAATTCTAGTAATCAAGTGATTAATGATATTTGCTTATCTATACTACCATACGCCTTGGATTTAAACCAACAGAAGATAGTAGAATAGAATTTGACACTAGAACTACTCATCGCACCATTTTTATTTCTGTTTTATGCCGCTCAGTGGTTCTAGAGTTAAAAAACCGCAGTAATACTCGTCCGGAATCTCTTTCGAGTATGGTCTGAGGGGTCTAGCGGTAATACACGATGGGACTTTGCCCGCAGTAGTTAACAATTTAATTCGTACATCAGCTATTTTGTCAGTTGATGTTGATAAAATACGAGTATTATACAAATTGATTGTTGAATGTTACGAAAAGTCCACAAATTCGCATGTTTATTGATTTGTGAAAGGAATTTTTCAAAAACAACATGCAATTTGTTGCATGCGTACTTCACCTTGAAAATTTCAGAGAAAATATGTACCACCTGATATTAGCCTCAGTTAAGGTAATAAAATTGAAAAACTTTAACCTTTGATGAAGTAATCAATAACGAGACCAAAAGTCAGAAGGGTTTGTCTGGTTAGTGTTGAATTCCTCAAAACAGAAATGACTCATAAATAGACTTCGAGGGTTGGTTGGCACGGGTCGAGATGACTTAGAATTGATAGGTCCGTCCAAGAGAACCCTTTTCACTATTTGGACCGTTCTAAGGCTTCCGTGTTCGAAAGTGCTTACATTTGGCGCCATTCAGGGGTGGGACTGGCTTTATGTAAGTTTCACGTTTATTAATTGCTACCCTTTTGTTTACGATTTTGCCAATTCAGTGCATTTGCTTTCGATCCCTACAGCAGTGGACAATTTAGAGACAGTCTAGGAATGTCCCACTTTAAAAAATTCAGAAGGCAATGGGATTTAAATTTCGCCGTATATACTCTTTCGCGAGTTTTCCTTGGGTGGACTAATTGAGTCATAATCAAATAATTACTACCAGAACTGCACTACTGACGGAAATATCCTTTGCTCTAAAAGCACGGTACACTAAACTTCTAAGAAATTTCCGATTAATTTACCTTTTCACCGTGGAATTGCACTCAATCCGTCAACCCCTACCAAGACTGCCGTCGTTTATGAGCCCCATCGAGTGCTGGAAACTACTGCATCGAGAACGGAAGGAAGAAATCACTAGAAACTGGAAAAATCCTCAATGGCAGCAACAAATTGGAATTTGAATCTCTTCAGAAGCCAGTGAATGGGGACTGGAGCAGTCACCTCCATCCACCATCAGGTAATAGTCGATGTTAGTAAACATATGAGGCTCAGGTAGGGGGCAGAAAAACTCTGAGGTGGAGTGGAGAGTGGGCTCCAGTCAGAAGTGAGAAACTTATTGATTTTCTTGCCCATTCACCACAACGTGGGCGAAAGTGTGCTAGTCGTGCAATAAGGTTCTCTTCATGCACCCTGCTGCTACCATCATAATCTATGCCTATCGATTTTCCTGGTGGAAGCATGTTGCATAGGATGGGAGAAGTCTTGCTTGGGTTGGGGGGGCTCGGATCTGGGACCAAGTAAACGAAGTCCTATGACTGTTTCGCTACATTCATCGTCGCGTAATGATGTCTATTATGAAATATGTTCGAGAGCCTGGATGTGACGTTTA
This sequence comes from Dasypogon diadema, assembly GCA_006980735.1. Classification (NCBI taxonomy): domain Eukaryota; kingdom Metazoa; phylum Arthropoda; class Insecta; order Diptera; family Asilidae; genus Dasypogon; species Dasypogon diadema. The sequence continues at coordinate 30,598 of QYTT01085643.1, forward strand.
TTTGGTTGGGAAGCATCACTTATTTAGTGTGGTGGATCCAGTTGTCGGAAATTCTTAGCGAATTCATTTTTAGAAATTTTCCTAATTGGCTGCTCCCCACCAAATCTATGAAATTCGAATAGCATTAGCATGTTAAATGCTAAAGAATACACATTTACTCGAGGAAAGATTCTTAGTTATTCGGTGCCATCAGGCCACCATAGCGCAGCGCCGTTAAATAAAATACAATCATATTCATGAGTTGCTAAACTTTTTATAATAATTTCTAAGAATGCCTTCATCGTATTAAAAAGGAAATGTCAATAAATTCTACAAATGAAAGGAAAATTACCGATGAATTTAATAAACAGGTAAATGCTCCTCAAGATACTATTTCCAGCTGTGTTAAGTGCTTGATACCGTTACGATAACTTCTTCACCTTGAAGAGATGCTCATTTTTCATAAAAGTAGGATACTACATGATAACCTCCCGCCCACATAATGCGATAAGAGAGTGCTGGAAACCTCTCCTATGCTATAAATCTTTAGTGATTAATCTACACATTTTGCACTGTCTAGTCGACATGTCGTATTGTTATTTCTCCGAGA
>QYTT01085643.1:31206-43637 GCA_006980735.1 Dasypogon diadema
TAAGGTTCTCTTCATGCACCCTGCTGCTACCATCATAATCTATGCCTATCGATTTTCCTGGTGGAAGCATGTTGCATAGGATGGGAGAAGTCTTGCTTGGGTTGGGGGGGCTCGGATCTGGGACCAAGTAAACGAAGTCCTATGACTGTTTCGCTACATTCATCGTCGCGTAATGATGTCTATTATGAAATATGTTCGGGAGCCTGGATGTGACGTTTATTTGGTTGGGAAGCTGGATCACTTATTTAGTGTGGTGGATCCAGTTGTCGGAAATTCTTAGCGAATTTATTTTTAGAAATTTTCCTAATTGGCTGCTCACGTATTAAAAAGGAAGTGACAGAAAATTCTACAAATGAAAGGAAAATTACCGATGAATTTAATAAACAGGTAAATGCTCCTCAAGATACTATTTCCAGCCGTGTTAAGTGCTTGATACCGTTACGATAACATCTTCACCTTGAAGAGATGCTCATTTTTCATAAAAGTAGGATACTACATGATAACCTCCCGACCACATAATGCGGTAAGAGAGTGCTGGAAACCTCTCCTATGCTATGAATCTTTAGTGATTAATCTACACATTTTGCACTGTCTAGTCGACATGTCGTATTGTTATTTCTCCGAGAATAAGGACCATTGTTTCCATTTGTTTTGATACTCTTTCCTAGGCGAACCGCTCCAACATGGGTGTTCCTGTACAAAATTCCGAAAAAAACCTCATCTGAATAAACCAAATTCAATCATATCTGAAAAAAATACACAACACCCCTTAAAGTATCTTTTCTTGGTATTAAACTTATTTAATATTGTATCTCGGTAAGAAGCTATTTTTGCGGAGATTGTGAAGTAAACTGGTAAAAATCCGACCTTGTCCATTCCTTAGAATATATGGATTTTTGTTGTCCACATATCATGAGTAAGGAGCGCTCCAGATAACATGGAGTACCTTCGAATCTTTGAATTTCAAAATATTCTTCCCACGGGCATACAAATTTCATTAGTGTAGAGCAAAACTGCGTAATTGAAAGGAGATGCGACGGCGACCATATGTTTATTGATTTGAGGTAAGTGAGGTCACCGGAATTTTAAAGCTTTAATTTCATTACTTGATGTTTTGTGAGGGAATTTCGTGCAAGTGTAAGTGTTTATTTAATTCAAGTAGTATATACCTACATATATGAGTTTCTGTCTACACGAGAAAAAATTATACCTTGAATAATAATCGCTGGCTTAAATGACCTGAGGCTGAGGGACAAAGTCTCATATTTCCAATATCCCAATGTTTTGATTACACCTGAGTGCAATAAATAATTCAGAATTGCTGCGAGTGAGATGACTAGAGGCGTAAATTTGTATGATGTCTACCATGACACACACAAGCACATATCGCTCAGGGATAAATGAAAATCCGAGTCAAATTTTTCGGATATATATGCGGATCGAATACTTATCAATCACATCAAAAACTTTTCCAATACAGAAGAAGGTACAAGGAAGGTAATACCGAGAGGAGAATACAACTTAAACAGACCCAATATTTAGCTCAAACTCTCAAAATACATTACGGATTATTGGGAAGTCTGCAAAAAGGCGGTCTGAAGTCGTATTGTATCTGCCGAAGATGGGATATGTGAAATAATAAATCTTAAATGCGAAGTATTTGGGGCTCCTATTATATCCAGTTCCATCAAATCTAGCAGACTTAGGTGACTTAATCATGCGTCCAGAATTAACAACCACAGAATGCCCAAGGTCGTCCTGGCCTGGAACTTAAAAACCCCCATCTGCTGCGTTACATGTTGTTAATTGGTAAGCATGTACCTAAAATCGCAGGACCGATAACGATGACGATGATGGTGATGATGAAAATTTTGGTCGTGCAACATAATCCTATATAAAATATAATCTTCAAGTCTGAAAATATTACAGATTCCACTTTTTAATTGAAAGCAAGAAATGCATGCCAGAATTGGATATCCTTAGTACCTCAAGCCTTTCATAAAAGTAGAATTTTCCACTGTGAAAGTTTTTCAATTTCAAGTTCAATGTCAATTTCGAATAGGACTAACGAGAAAAAATCTTTTTTTTTTATTTCACCTCTTTTCTGATTATGTTTTCTCTAATTTCTTTACAGAAATCAGCGAGTATGCGATAAAAATTGGCATCGATCCAGGAAAAGAACCGCATTTACTCTATTTGGCTAAGGAGGGCTTGATGCAAGCTCTCCCACCTGACTGGAAAATCTGGTAAGCCTTGAACTCGTTCATTTATTTTAATTAGGACTGCTTTAATAATAATTAATGCTTTGCCGGCTTCTTTTTGCATTACAATCAACGTTACGCCAACGATAAATAATTTCCAGTCACAATCTAGAAAGTTGCTTAGTGCTATAGGAAAAAATTGGGGCAAAGATGATGCCCCAGGACAACAGTCCCATTGGACAAATTGAAAGAACCTCTGCCTCCGCTGGATGTAGGGAGGGGAAATCATGCTTCCGGGAAGTGTGCCAGTTTTTTTCTCGATTATTATGGAGTTGTTTTTCATTGCAGAGGAAGGTTTGTCATTGCAAAGTCTCTGTTCCTGATAGCTCTGAGAAAGGGAATAAAGGCGACGAGTGTCGTTGCAAACATTTTCCTAGAAAATTCTCAGATTTATTTCAGGATAGTTGGAAATTTGGTTCACTGCACAATTTGTTTGGCTCGTTTTACGTGAAACTCAACCTGAAATTTAAATCAAAACATGTAGCCTTTGAATGGCCTTCTATAAAGTTGTTTCTGATCATGTTCCCACCATGATATTGAAATGTAAAACTATCCGAACTAACGTCCTTTTTAGCGCTTTGAATTTACTTTTATTCCCCAGTTATATAGCTTAAAAGTTGTCTAACTTTTTCCACTTTCTTTTTTTTGATAGCTACAACGAAGAAATCCAAGCTCACTATTACTATAATGTTAAAACGAAAGCAAGTCAATGGGACCACCCTTTGGACGCAATCTATCGGGAATTAGTTGACCAAGCACGACAAAAACAAGCAACCACACCAGTGTCGAACTCTGTGATAGACGTGTCGGACGACGCTTCCCAATTAGATTCAGGAATTCGCAGTCTTCAAGGGAACGAGGAGCTCGAGTTGAACATCCCAGAAACAACTCCTGTAATTAATTTCAAAACGAACATGAACAGATTTCTTGAAGGACGCGAGAGGAGACTTCCTGATCCCATAAAAAATTCTCGGTTCGAAGTAGTTAAAACAAGTCCTCAGATAGGTTTGGATATGAGATTCAATCCAGATTCTGGGACAAATTTGAATCTAGGTCGAAAAACCCATGAAGAAGGGGAGAAAAGGCCAACGGGGTTTGCAATATCAGGAACGGGATCAATGTTCCTGAAATCGAACACAAAACGAAATGTTGCTCAAGATAGTTTTGCGGATTGGACTAAAGATGATGGCAAGACAAAACATCTATTCACGGAGTCCTTGGGCCCGAGTGTGAAGGGAATACTTAGAGACTCTAGTCTAACCGATGTCCGGCGCAAATTTGACGATCCAGAGAACGAGGATCGGAAGAGCGTAAGATTTAATCTGGAAGATATTAAAAAGAATAACTTCTCTCCAGAAGAAGATCCCAGCAGCTCGAGAAAATTTGGTCCCAGTCCCGAAGTATCAGAGAACTCTGATGATGATGATCCTTGGGATTTCATGGAAGATCAGGAAGAAGAGAAGCACGTAAAGGAAATCAAAGTTGTTCCGGTGAATAAAAGTCCTCCCGTTAAAGTGCTTAAACCAATGCTAAAGCCACACATTAGCTCGGATGAAATTCTAAATAGACCACAGGCAAAGGTGTTATCTCTCGGGCGAACCTTTAGTGCAGACAGTGTTGGAGAAAAATCGAGTTCTTCGCTCCTAGAAAAAATGAAAGAAAGAAACTTAGTAAAACCGCTCTACGAGGACACGGACTCGGATTCCAGGGGTAGCTCCGTTCGTAGTTTCATCCTCAAAACAGGTGAAGAAAATCATTTGGACTCCTTAGACTACAAAAATGAAGAGCTCGATAATCTGCGCGAACAAAAAGAGCAAAGACTGTTGGAACTCAAGCGGCGGTTTCAGGACGAAGAGGAAGCCGAGGAGAGAAAACTACGCGAGAAAATGCAGCAAACGCTTGAAGCTAAGAAAACGGAGCTACTGGCGGAGAACGAAAAAGCCCTCAATGCCCTCAAACAGGAGTTTAATGACGAAAATGTAAATGAAATGGCTGGGGGAATTATTTCTGTGAAAAGACAAGAAATTGACAATCAAATCGCCCAAGAGATAGAGTCATATCGGAAGGAAAAGGAAACGCAGAAAGAGCACAGAATTTTAGCTGAGAAGGAGAAGTTCGAGGAGTTGCTTCAGGCAGAAGTTGAAGAACTGAAGCGCGAATACAATCAGAAGGTCCTAGACGTACAGCACGAATATACCGTGAAGTTGGACGTGACCAAGAAGGACATTGAAGATGAACAGAATCTCAAACTGGAGGAGTACCGATCTTCCCTTCAGGAAGAATTCGAGGAAAAACGAAAGAAAATTATAGAGGAACATAAAGCGGCTGTTGATACTCTGCAGCAGAACCACACAGAAATCCTGCACGAATTAGAACGTGACTTGAAAAGTGAGGAGGAGATCCTGAAAAAAGAGCACGCATCAAAGCTGGCTGACATGAGGGACAAGTTGGCGCATGAAATGGAAATGGAGCGTCAGAGGATGCGAGAGTCTGGCGAAGACCGCCTTTATGAGAAAATCCGCTGTGAAAAACGATTGCTAGAAGACAAATACCGCTGTTTAAAAGAGAAATACATTCGTCTGAAAACAGACGTGAAATTGTCGCTAGAGCGGCGAAACCGCAGGAGGGAACAGCAGGCCAATCAACAGCAAAGTTTGACTACAACCACTGGATCAGAAACGGAGCGGTCTACGTCTAACAAACCGTCAATTGGTAACAGCGAAAATCGGAGTGCGTCTGCATCCTCGCCTTATGGGGAATACGGCAAGCCGCCGGTGACTCCGAAAGGTCAGATCAGCATGAAAGAACACGTCAGGGAAAAGTCGAGTGATCGCAACCAGTCCAAGGATAGAAAGCTTGGTATCGCTTCAAAATACATAAAACAGCTCCAAGTGCACTATCAGGACGACACGACCTCCATCAGCCAATCAGACACAACCATTTCGAATAACTATCCCCGAGGCAAATATCTGCCTGCCCCTTTCAGTGACAATGGCAATTCTGACTCGGAGGCGTTTAGACGCAACCAAGAGAACAACAACAACCCGCGCGATAGACAACGCAAGAAACTTTTCTCTCGGATGAAGTCGGCCTCGACATCTCGGCTGAACACCGAAAACTTCAAGGTTGACCGCCCTTGCACTCCAGTCGAAAGTCTCCGTCGTCAGTTGCAAAAGCTCGAAGATCTTGAAGACCAATTCCCCGACAACACCCTCGACACCACCTATCACCTAAGGTACCCCTTTTCAGACATCTCCAACGATCACGCTGGCACCAGTTCTGAGCTGGAGTTCTTCAAGCATAGAATACATCTGGAGCGGGACTCTGTGCGCCGAGCGAAAGAGTCCTTGCGAACGCAACGCACAAACTTTAGGGCACGTCAGCGGGAAATAAAACAGCGACACAAAATGAGCAGCACAAGACATACTCTGGACCAGCTCATTCAAGAGGAAAGGGAGCTCACCGAAATGGAAGTTAATCTACACCGGACTCGAGCTCTGCTCGGCGAAAAGGTGATTCGCCTGCGTCACTTAGAGCAGTCTCTACAGAGGATATACGAAAAAGAAAAGCCCATGGATTTTTTACACATCGAAAACAAAGACGACGCCACTCTGAGCGACCTGTCCTCACATTCTAGCTCAGGATTCAGCAGCACAGACTTTGCCAGTGATACGAACCAGGCGAACATTAATCGTCGGAAAGAGATGTACCAGGAGTCCTCGGAATGCATTCAAAACCTAGAGATCCTTAACGCGGAGATTCGGGAAATTCTGGATATTTTGAGCAAGCAGCAAACTCACGGTAAGTTACGCGCCAAGTTTTACAACTCGAGCCCCTCAGTACTCTTTTCTATTTTCAGGTCTTACAACTGTATCTCAGATCGGCAATCCAGATTTAAATTGGGCTCTACTTTCGCGCAGCACTCCACCAGCCACCACTCCTACACCTCTCTTGCATGCACCTCAGTCGATTCCCACATTGGCTGATCGTCTGGAGACTTATCGTCAGCTAGCTGCAGGCAGAATGCAAACGTCCGTTAGTGGAGCCGTAATGGCCGCCAACACGATAGTATCCCAAAATCCAAGAGCAGTCAATTATACGACTAGCTTGGTGGAGCGGACACGTGACCTTCGGAATTGGCTACGACAGGCCAAGAACGAGCACGACATCTTAACAGGGGGCACTCTTGGTGCTGGCATCGGTACTGGCCCTGGACAGCAGGCTAATCTGTAATCGTATGATTCTAGAATGGCTTTTTAAAAGTACCGTTACTTGTTACGCTTATTTTTTTTATAATTTCACCCACGAAGTGGACTTAGGAGTAGACGCCGCCCAGTTTAGTGCGTTGCGTGCAGAACTTGAGTTCACCTCTAGGTAGCTTTTACTTGGTTAGATCTTGTGATATTTGAGTACCACTGATAGTGAAGTCTGTTTTAGTTAGGTTTGAGCATCATTTAGATTTACTAACTGTTCTAGGATTAAGTTCCCCGTTGGGTTTCAGGACACATGGACAAGTGTGTGGTTTCTATGGAAAGTCTTTCATTCCAGCAATAACATAATAACCTAATTCTCGCGAGCTATTCTCCTCTCTCCTAGAATTAAAATAGCTGTAGTTCTTTATAAACGTTTTAGAATAGGGAACTGAACCAAACCTACTATATCGTTTTTTTAAATGAGACTTTGGTTTTTGTTGTGTTTGGCTTGGCCATTCATCTAATCAGCACTTTGCTGGTAATGCAGATAAAAACGCTCCAAGCGTATTAAATGCATATGCTTGACTCGACTGGAACTAATATCACACGAAAAACATGAGATATGTCCAGGAAAACTTAAGAAGAATGCTTCATCGTTGCCCATTACCGCAGGAAGCTCAAAAGTATCGGCACCACGTTGGCACTTGAAGTATGCTACTCTTTATGAGAAGGGCAACAATTTAATTGCAACATTTGCAAGATCGTTGATATTTACAAGAAATGTGTAAATTAAATAAATAATGAAGTTGAATTATTTTTTTACAAATTCACAATTCACAAATTTATTAATCTTTAGAGCAGACGCAGAATGAACGTTGCGCGAGGGTGTAAGCGAAAATTAAGCGCTAAGAATATTTAAGAGACTTTTTCCGCCCCGGATCGATTTCAATTATTCTCTAGGACTCCTCTTCTAGCCTGATAAATTTCAAGAATAATCTTCTGGCTATGAACAGCAAGCAAATACTGCCACTCTTCATTTCCAAGTACCAAGAACAACTGTTCTGAAATTTATTTGGCCTTTTACCAGAGTTTCAAAGCGATCTACGTTTGAGTTCACTTCCACTCGAATCCCCTTGCCCTTGACAGCTCTAACATAGAACAAGGTTGTTCCTTTACGACTATCTTCTCCAGAAAATGATATTCATCTTGAAGCATACTTCGCTTTTTTAACACGTTGATTGACTGCCACAATTAGCATAAAAGCTTTCGTGAGAGAATTGCGTGTTAAAATGCCTTTGTTGTGAGAGAGCTTTTAAATGTCGGTCACCGGTGACCGGCAAGGCAGTCAGCGTGTTAATATTACCACGGCCAATATTAAATCACAGGTTAATTAACTTAATCTCTGCCAAACACAACACGACCTCAAGCCTGAAATTCGAACTTGAAAATTTCTGAAACCAAATTCAATTCTAGTCTCTATTAAATTTTGCTCTTAATTAAAACTTATTAGTACCGTCCAGGTAAAGTTGAACGTTTTTCGTCCAAAATAAGAAAAAAAATCGAGATATTTCTCCTCTCAAGCAGGATTGCACGTAAAACTACTCTTGTTTCCGATTTCTACGCGTGCAAGCCTAATCATGGAAGAAAAGTTAGCCAACACGGCGAGGGTATTCGTCGAAGTTGGTTAGTGGAAGCGGAGCGGGAACAGAAAGAGAAGCAGAAAATCAAACGAATCCCGTCTATTGAAGCAAATCTTATTGTAAGATCGATGTGATCTAGTCAGTTGTTTAAATTAAATGAAACACCCTATTGTATGTTATAGCATTATTATGGAAACTATTCGAATATTTAATTGGAATAATTTATTCAATGAATTGAAATTCAATAAAAAAAAGGAAAATTCGAAAAATAAAATACTAAGAAATTAGTGTCGGTCTTTTACTTTGTCACAAAATTCCGGAGACCTCTGACTAATTATAGACCTCAACTGTGCCGAAGCCTTCAAATACTAGAATAGTAATTCTACTCAGTTATCGCCACCTCTAGGAAACTTAAATGAATCATTTTTTAAGGTTTTATTTACTTTTATCATTATCACGTTCTGTCAGATCCCACTTATCCTTCTTTACAGTGATCGACAAAATTGCGTTAAGGATTCCGAAATGTGGAAATGAGCGGGTGGAGTGAATTAACACACGAAACGAACAGACTGAAGGTGCAATAAAGAAGTTTACTTATGAAGAGAGTTACGAGAATTCCAAAATGAATGACTTACTGTTGAGCTCAGTGGGCTTAAGTTGTAGAAAGTGGGGCTTTCGAAGGATCAAGTTTGCCTCATGGTCCAGAAGACTGTCAAATGAAATAAGCAGGATACAATTTAGGGATTGAGTTGTTGCGAGCAAAAAGGAAATAGCGGACAATCTTAAGAAATATTCCGTCCATAGTATTAAAATAATAATAATAACACCATTCCCAAAATAAACTATGTAAGTAATCTATAGATAGGTTTCAACAAACAATTTTTTAAGCTTGGCCCTAGATTCGCATGAATTGAAAAATATTTGAGAATGAAAAATTGAATTTGCAGAATTCTACGAACTCTGGTGGCTCTGACTAGTTTGACGTGGCAAATTTCAGATAGAGATGCAAATTTTAGCAGTTATAATTTCAAATAAAAAATAAATGAGAGATTTATAAAATCTGAGTTAATTCTAAATTTTATCTACCCAAGGTTTTTGTTTACAGCCAAATTCTATACATCAAGATACAAACCTCAAAATTCCACGTCTGTAAGTATCCAGGGCTTTAAGGAGGTTAGCAAGGAAGAAGTCAGGAAAATAATAACAAAAATGTTATTGGATTGCTGGAGTGAAGGTGGAAGGCCATTAACCAAAATTATTCGTCAATCATCATGTGAGGGATTCTTTCCCAGCAGTTCGAAGCAATTTGTCATAGTTCCTGTGGAATTAAAAATTTAATTTAAATCGATACTAAACATGTTGATAAGGCGAAAAAAAATACTGGAAAAGTGATTCAAATTCAGCACAAACTTATTGAAATGTACCTCTGACAATATCTGGTTTTGACAATAATCTACTAAAATATTTTTTATTCTTCGGCAAATAACGAAGCATAAACGGAAACAAGTGATACAGCATCCCTAGAGTAAAGCATTATTTTATTATCAAACAAACTAGAAACAGATTTCCTACGGACACATTTCTGTCTGCCTAGTAGAAGTAAATAAGAATGAAAGTTATGAAGTTAGTAATCGAATAGTGAAAATGCCCGCCGAGTTAATACAGCGACGAAAACGTGTAGCCTAGCCCTTCAGACTGCTCATTCCTGCTCGCATAATCTCATCGACAAGGAGAAGATTGCTGGCAATAACCGCGCAGGAATTAAGGATTTGCTTTTTTACGATATAGTTGTCATAAACTCCAAGGTCTGCAGGTTTCATAGCCTCCCCAGTAGACAGGTCCAAACCTACGGGATCTGGGTTGAGACGATCCTCCTCGGTTAACTTTACGATTGTATCCTGGGCATCGTAACCACTATTCACGGCTAATGTCTTCGGAATTACCAGAAGAGCCTCTGCAAATGCTTGAATGCCGAGACGAACCTTCCCCTTGATTGTATCCTTGTATTTCATCAAGTGGTTGTACGCACGAATTTCAAAAGCCCCAGCTCCTGGAATGATGCATTTGTCCTCAATGGCATTGTTGATTGCACGCAAGCCATCCCTGATCGCGTCCTTAATCTGCGTCAGGGTGTGCTTGTTTGGTCCCTTCATGAGGATCGTCACTGATTGGGGATTCTTGCATTTCTCAACGAAAGTGTACTTGGTCTCACCAAGCACATGCTCGTACACCAATCCAGCAAATCTGCAAAGAAATTGTAAGTTCATCAATCTGTGGACAATTTTGCGGAATCATACCCCAAATGAGATTCGTTCAGGTCGTCGACCGAGTTCATTGCAGCCCCGCCACAAGCGAGTGCAAGACGCTCCATATTCCTTCTCTTAGCCCTGCGAAGGGCGATTATTCCTTCTTTAGCGAACATATCTAGGGACATGGGGTCGATACCCTTCTGGTTGATAACGACAAAGCTCTTGTCTGTGCCATCGCAGAGTTTTTTTTTCAACTCAATTATCTTCTTGCATCTTTGGTCAATGAAATCCCGTTCAGCCAGTACGAATTTCTCCCTTTCTTCGGCTGTTTTATAGAAGAATCCCGAATTTACCTCAGACTTCTCGTACTCCAATGAAACGTTGCAGGTCAAGATGTACGCGTTTTCTACCCTCTTGGGCATGTCTGGGTGGCGTGAGCCGTGATCCATAACAATGCCACGGATCAAAGTGGTGTCCGTATCAGTTTTGTGCTGCATCTCCATTAGTTCGACCATGTGCAAATCAATTTGTTTCCCTTCCTGGCGAATAGCTAAGACCGCATCCACACAGACTTCTGTTAGTAAATCTGCAAGGCTGTGATGGACCTTCGTCATTAAACTGGTGCGAGCCACATCTATGAGGTTTTTCTTTTCAATTTTAATGGGGATTTTCATTTTCTCCAGGATTTCCAAGGCTTTCTTCTTGCCTTGATCAATGCCTTCAGTAAGGATGCGTGGATGGAGTCCTTCGCTCAGGTAAATGTCAGCTTGCTTCAGAAGTTCTCCGATTAAAAGTACCGTAGACGTGGTCCCATCTCCAGTCATATCGTCTTGTGCAGTGCTCGCCCGGGCAATCATAGAAGCTGTTGGATGTTGGATCTGCATTTCGTGCAGAAGAACATTACCATCTTTGGTAATTTTGATATCCCCTGCCCCCGAAACAAGCCTAAAATGATGAACAATTGTTAAAAAATCTTCTTAATTGGGGTGAAATCGCAAGTTTTGTGTGCTTTAGACAGAACATGTGGAAGATGACCCTCCCAGATGCTTTTGCAAAAAGCAAGCTGGCTTGGTCTAGCGTAATGTTTTAGCAACTTCCAAAGTGGGACTTCTTTCAAGTTGCAGTCTAAATTACGCTCTCGAAATAAATTATAAACTTTTTGTGTTAAATGGAGAATACAGAAGCATCATCGTCTTGTCCCCACCTTCTCCCACATAACCTCAAATAATTTACACCATCTGTTTTCAAAAATGAGGAAAAACACAAAAACCGCGTACAATTACAGAAATGTACCCTTTGGAATTAGACGAATATAACAAGAAATTAAACATCCTCGACTTACATTTTCATGGTGCCTTTAGGACCCAAATTCGTCTTCATTACATCCTGTAAGCCTTTACCTGCCGAAATATTTATAGCCAAGGCCTGAGCAGCCCTTGCAAATTCAGCCTTTGGATTTAATAAACTAATCGAAGCCATTTTTTTGAGTTTACAACAACTTTCAACACTTTAATTCACTAAATTTACAGGGAAACTTCCAGAGCACAAGCTGAATCACTTCTCCGCCTCCAAGCAGTAGCACTGAAAACGTCTAAAATTATATTCCGTAGCCGTCTTTGTCTTTGTCTTTTAAAGAGACTAGTGCACAGCAAAAGTCCCGTTACACAGAAACAGTTAGAGACGCCACCTTGGCCCGCCTTAGAATTAACTATTTTGCAGGCCAAATTGAGAGAACTTATTCCGACGAGACACACAAAAAAGCCGAAATAAGAACACGTTTGATTAGAATCGATATTATTAAATTTTAATTATGTAGTTGCAATTCGCGCACGAACTGTACAAATTAAAAACGTGGAGCCGCAGATAGGATATGCGTCCTACCTGGGCGAATCAAGCCAGACGACTCCTATTCCGTAGCCGAAAATGGTTTATGAAATGTCAGATGTTATACGAAAATTATTTGTATTGCCATACAGATTAAATATGGACGAAAGAATAAAGATAATTACGGAGCCCTTTCTTTTGGAATCATTTATTACTTCTTACTAAAATTTCCTAGCTTTGGTAATGGTCAGAATTATTTCTTTA
>QYTT01085643.1:43657-61537 GCA_006980735.1 Dasypogon diadema
AGCCTTTGGATTTAATAAACTAATCGAAGCCATTTTTTTGAGTTTACAACAACTTTCAACACTTTAATTCACTAAATTTACAGGGAAACTTCCAGAGCACAAGCTGAATCACTTCTCCGCCTCCAAGCAGTAGCACTGAAAACGTCTAAAATTATATTCCGTAGCCGAAAATGGTTTATGAAATGTCAGATGTTATACGAAAATTATTTGTATTGCCATACAGATTAAATATGGACGAAAGAATAAAGATAATTACGGAGCCCTTTCTTTTGGAATCATTTATTACTTCTTACTAAAATTTCCTAGCTTTGGTAATGGTCAGAATTATTTCTTTAATTTAGAAAGAATTTTTACGTTATTTTACTGTTTTATGGCCTGTCCAATAGATGGCATTGCCCACGGTGAGTTGACTTTTTTTAATCGGGATATGAATTGTCAATGCCTCACTTTGTTTATCCCGCTTGGTCTGGTGGAATTTGTTCGGGAATTAGTGATTTTTCTACAAAATTCCACTTTTTGTTAATGAATTTCAAGATCTTGGATTGACTGTTTAATCATATTTGGTAGACATCCATAATTTACGGGTAAGTTTAATATTTCTTCGGGTGATAATGTTTAGGGATTGATACAATTAGAAGAGGGTAGAAAAACTCTAATATAAGTAAAATAAAGGCATCATACAATAAAGAGATGATACTTTTAAGTTTAGTTCCTAATATTCTTTCCATAACGGACAGATTATCACGAGTAAAGCTTGCCGAAGTATAGACATTCCGACTTTTGTCAGAGTTATCTAGCGAGCTCTTTCCCAATAAACACTACTGTACTTATAAAGGGTATTTTGGACACTATTGAATAACTAAGAAGTGTTCTGTATTTCGAAAATTTATTGCTGTTCTAACAAATATTATTTGTTCTTATATAGCTGTCCAATCTTATGCAAAGATGGTCATTTTGGGGGGTAGCGTAGTATTGTTATATTATATTAGCAGGTAGTAAGTATTCGGGTTTAGTGCTCATCCATCTCAAACATATTTCAGATCTCGGGAAACACTGCAACAACCAGCTATGTCTGTCTCGAACAGCTATGGCGACGTTTGTCGTGCTTGTATGAAAAAGGACAATGACATGAAATGCATTTTCAATTCAGAAGTGAATTCGGTCCCAGTATCGCAGATGTTATCTTTCGCAACACCTCTGATGATTCGCCCGGACGATGGCCTGCCCAATACACTTTGTTCGAATTGCTTGCAGATGCTGATAAGTTTCTATAAATTTCAACAAATGTGCATTGAATCTGACCAGAAGTTCAGAATAAGCCGGTCCGCTGCAGGTTCTAATCAAGTTTCAGTTACGAAGGCAAATAATCAAACTCAACAAAAGGTAATATTGAAATGCCCACCTCCGAAATTACGGCCCCCACCTCCACCACCTGACGACTACATGACACACAAAGGAAGGGTTCAGTTGGATTGGAATTCTTACGAGCCCCTTCCCATCGTAGAAGTGTCGGACGAAGAGGACGTTGTCCTAAAGTTCGAATGTGACAACGATATCTTGGTGGCTACCGAGGAAGATGACCCATCCGATATTGACGTCATCGATGAATACGAGCAGTTCGACAAACTGCCTATCATCGATGTCAGAATCGATGACAAGCCCACCATTTCAAAGTCAGGCGGTGCAACTAAATCATCTGACGATGAAGAAGTGGTTCTCTTCACTATTAATGCAAGTATTCCAACGGCAGTAGACACGTTCGAGTGCAAAATGTGTGGTCTTGGATTTGATCGTCAAGATGGTCTGGATAGGCACGTGAAAACTCATTTTCCTACAGAAGTGCAATCGAATACAATTTCATCGCCAAGGTAAGGTAGGCTATTCTATTGTGCAGATCATAATAGGCTTTTTCCCTAAAATAGTAATCCAGTGGTTAAGAGTTCTGCACCTGCCAAATTGGCTTATATATGCACCATATGTAAAATGGCCTTTGGAGGGCAAGATCGTTTAGCCATGCACAAAAAGACTCATGACAAACAAGGGTAAGTTAATCATATTCTTACCCTCCTAAATACAAACAGTTAAAGATTAACTAATTCCTTATACCCATTGCCATCACAGCCCCCACTGAAAAATGTAGTCATAAATGAGTGAATCTTCTTAATCTGCCGGAACACCTAGTTTCACTACTATCGACTTTGGTTCTTTTCATTCCACCCTTGTTTTCCGGTTAACACCGGATGAGTAACTTTTAAATTAGTGCTCTCTCTATCTTATGTCTCATCTTCAACTTTCACAGCATTGTATTACCATCAATAGCTTCAAATGCAAATGGATTTATATAAGTGTGCCTCTGTTGTGAGGACCCATTTAAAAGCTGAGATACCTGCCGGCTATATTCGACAAAAGATTCTCAAGGAAAATTATGTATTGTGAAAATCATGAATTTTGGAATTGTGCAAAAAAGAAAAGAAAATTTAGATTAGCCTTTCACGTGAAAACAGTTTCGCCTTTGATAGTGACAAATAAATTTTCAGGGCACCAAAATTCTTTTTCCAAGAACGACTGTTGAGTCTTTAACTACTTTCAGGTTGACTAGAAATGAATTAACCCAGCAAAATAGGAATAGTTACAGCTTTGAATGTAAAACGTGCGAGAAATTCTACAACAATCAAGAGTCTTATGATCGGCACTCCTGTGTTCCTGTCATACATTCCAGCAATGGTACCCTGAGGTAAGAACATATTTTACTATAGCTTCTGAAAAAGAACGCCCCTATTTTGTTCAGCAAACATCCCTCATTTGAGGAAAAAAGACTCTACACCTGCAACATATGCAAGAAGGCATTCCAGACGTGGGAAGAGCTCACGAAGCACATCAGCGAACACCAGATAAAGATTTTGTATGGCAGCGATCCTGGGTAATTCCCATGAGTTTCTAAGACCTCAAATAGATACTATAAAAATTCATTCCGCCTTCAGATCGAACACCACAGTTAACGTAAATGTAAACATTCAAACAGATAAGAGCCATGAATGTGAAGTCTGCCACAAATCTTTCAGCTCTTGGGAAGACATAAAAGTCCATTGGCAGCAACACTCAGATAATCAAAAGTATTTGATTGCACCTGCTTTAGATGAGCTTTATCCAGATATTTTAAAGTTTCAGGGCTAATTTGACATCACATAACAATGCAATCACAGTTTCCACTTCATCCGAGATCAAGCCCGTAATTCATGCCACTATTACACCTGAAGAGGCCTCGAAAGAGTCGCCCAAACTATCTGCAGAGGATAATGTTAAAGTTTACAGTCAGCACGCGTGTAACATATGCGGGAAGCTTTTCAGTCACTTCCTGAATCTTAAACATCACATGAGGATCAAACACAAGAAAAAAGTGAATCCCCAGGACTCCTCACAGTTGGAGGAATTGAAACCGGTGTAAGTAGATTTTTCTTTAGTATTTTAAGAATTCCAGTGCCACAAGTGAAAGAGCGAATTTCTTTTCTAGGGATGCACTCAGGGCATACAGAATCTTGCGTTTATACGAGTGTGGGACCTGTGGAAAAACCTTTGAGAGACAGGGTCATTTGTTGAGGCACAAGAAGACCCATAGAAAGAAATCGTCAAGTGTTCAGAATACGAAGTAAGTATTTCAAAATTTGGCACTGAGCCCTTCTGGGGATTTAAGAAGATGGCCTGGTGCTGAGCTTTCCGTAAATTTTGCAGTTGTGAACCATCTGAACCTGAGGTGGACAAACGCTGTCAGTGTGAACTGTGCGGAATATTTGTGGCACACGAGGCCAACCTGCGACGACACATGAAGAGGATCCATGAAATGGGGGATGAATTGAACCGAGAGGAGGAAAAGGGGTAACTAACAGATTGTCAAGATCTTGTCATTTATTTGATGAAGAGGAGGAACTCACTTATTTTCCGCTAAGCTAGATGTGGTGTAGTGACAGCTTTTAACGTTTAGCTACTAATTTTAGAACCTTTTAATCCACCGGTAGTGATGATGCCCTCCACAGTTTTGATCTTGTGATTGCACTAATACTACCTGTCTGGGTATCATCACCAACTGCCAATACTTCTCTAAACGATGCGTCTCTCTGTATCTTATAGAATATCAGTTAGTGAGAATGAGGAGCCTTTTGCATGCATAGTATGTGAAGAAGAATTTATTTCTCGTAGAGCCTTGGTACAGCATTTGACCAAACACAAGTGCGTACTTTCGCTTAGTTGTGGGGAAATGTTAAGCTAAACACGCTCCTTTTATTTAATTCAGGAAAGAAAAGGAGAACGAGCAAAGGATCGCAGAAGAAGAGGAGCAGGCGGAGGAGGCAGAAGACGAAATAGTTGAAGAAGATGGGGAGGAAGATCCGAATCGTATGACGACTCGAGGGTAAGTTGCCTTGTCCTTTCCGCCGGCCAAGATGTTTTTACACAATGCTTTATAACTCAGAAATGTTATGGATAGAGAGAAGCCATTTGTTTGCTCGTGCGGAAAGAGGTTTAAGAAAGTTGGACATCGGGATCAACATAAACTTCTCCATGAGTATGCGCAAAATTAAATAGACTTTTTATATTGGTTGAAAACAACTCAATTTCCTCTTAGTTTTCAGACTGATTGCCAAGCGGGTCCAATAAGTTGCGAGGTGTGCAAGCGTGAGTTTAAAACTGCATCACATCTGAAACAGCACATGATAAAACAGTAAGTCCAGTGAGTTCCAGAAATTCAACAGGATTTCTTTAATTTATTTTGCCTTCAGCAAACTGTTTAAATGTTCCATCTGCGGGGAGAAATTCGCTCGAAATCACAACCTAGAGATCCACATGAAGACGCACTGTGGTTCCAAGAAGGTGTCCAAGAGTGATATGCTTAGGTGTGATGTGTGTAAGAAGAAATTCACTACAAAAAATTGCAAAATCCGGCACTTGAAACTATTACACGGCATAAACATCTCTTACACAGATGACCCTGAAAGCAGGTGGGCATACAAGGCTCTGGCTTCACGGTGGCATCCGGAATGCACTCACAAGCTCTTATCATTTTTTCAGAGTGTTGTACAATTGTGTTGGCTGCAGCAAATCATTCTCGCATCCGGATAACCTTGCGGAGCATAAAAAATGCCACAGTGGTATGAAGAAAGAGCACGCAGCCAAGGAAGGGACACCTCAAAAAGAAGCCGAGAAAGAAAAGTATGTTGCAAAGATGCTGTCAAAATTTTGTCCACCTTAAAAGTACAATTTTTAGGAAAACTGGCACGTCCGTTTTGCCTTACAACGACCCACACAAATGTTTGGAGTGCCGACTAGTGGTGAGCACACGTGGCTGTCTGAAAAAACACATGGCCAGGAAACACAAGAAGTGCTACTACCCGATTAATCCAAAGTAAGCAGTTTAGGAGTTGTTTGCCCGAGCACATTTTGAATTTCTTTCTTTGCAGGAAATACGCAGTTCAATGCGCTTGCACCAGGCCTTTCGACAACAGCGCCAGCCTTTTAAAGCATATCCGAGCTCACATCGTCAAGCCAGGCTCAGCAGTGAGGTACGCATGCCACTTCTGCTTCATTGATAGGCTGCATGCGTGGCAAATACGACGGCACTTGAAGGACTCTCACGCTGTTACATTGGAAGAGTTGGAGTAATTTGGATGAAGCTCTTGTTTTCACCGGAATTATTTTGCAACTTTCAATTTCAGGACGGTCTCGTGGAAGCTGTGCACCATTTGCAACACAAACTTTATGAATGCCGTAGAACTGAAGCGGCATATTAAGATGAAGCATGGAAAGTACGTTTAACTCAAGTCGCCCTTTGTTCCTTTCCGCTCAATTTCACAAACAATATTTCCAGAAAAGACAAGATTTCAACGAAGACGGTGTACAAGTGCAAAACATGCAGCAAGTGCTACTTAGCCAAGAACCTGATGCTGAAACACATGAAGTCCCACAGAAGCAAAGGAACCGAAGAGGAAAGGTACCCAAAGAAACACATATTAATTTGGGAATTTTCAAAACAGTTTTTGCGCTTAGGGCAAATGATTTCTCTGAGGAAAAGTGGCCGATCTGCCAGTCGTGCAACAAAGCGTTCCCGAAGGCTTCTAAAGTTCGATCCCATATGGAAAGGGTGCACAACATTAAGGTGAAAGAGGAGGATCTGGTGGAAGAGGAGAAAAACTGAGGACACCTTTCATATTTTCCATATTTAAGTCCACTAGATCTGCTAACACGGAAATTCTCGCGCCTACCAAGATTTCAGTGAACATGATCAAATAAATGCGAAAGTAATTTGGCAGATTTCTGAATGGAGAAGCATCCTTAGGATTAAGCAAAAAGGAAAATGTGTAGACGTGCAAAAAATTTTAATTGTAGAATAAATATTTTAATATTATGCAATAACACTGGAACTGTTTTAAACTAATTCCCCGGTCCTCGATTATCGTCCAAATTGGACCAATCCGGTACCCGTGCACATCGACTGTACGCCTCCTTCGTCAAGGAACGCGTCAGCACCAAATCTGTTCCTCCGTAAATCGAACCACCTAACCAGGCCGTGAAATTTGACTTGGATGGGGCCTTGTGGAATTTCAGTGCGCTCAGAAATAGCTTATTTTTATAGAGGTCAGACTGCAAAAGACTGGACAGCTCTGCTTTCAATCGCGAAGCCAATCCCATTATCATAGCACCCCCTCCAATCAAGAATATATTTTCGGCTAGAGTTTTACGCATGTCCAGTGGACATTTCATTATGGAGCCCAGGATAATATAAGGCAAGCCGGAGTAGTCATTATCCTCGGGAAACATTAGCTCCATAACTGTTTCCCGTACTTTACCAGGAATTTTGATGACTTCCTTTCCGTCAATCGGGTAGTCTACATCTGGACAGGGAGGTGGCGGATTACCTTCCCGATACTGTCTGGATCTCTCCAGGGTTGTCACAAAACATGCCCTGGCTGGTAGGCAATTGTTGTTAGTCAGAAACGTTCGCATACCTTTCTACAAACCTTTTATATCCTCAATCACAATGTCACTTAAATAATTCTCCTTCACCCCTGCTTCAATGAGTTGTCTTTTTATTTCTTGGTGGATAGCTTCAGCCCCGTATGGTTGTCCCTGGAAGGCGTGTAAAATCTGTATTCCGCTGTAAACAGGCATTACTGTTGCCTCTCGATAGCCCAAATCTATAACCAGCGCTGATTCCACAGCCAAGGTGGTCAACACCACCAAATGAGTTGGTACAAAGAATGTCGACGCCACTTCGAAGTGCCGGAACAAGACCTTGGCTAGTGTTTCCCTAATTTCAGTTGGACAAAACACACTCTCCACAATAACAATCTTTCGATCTTTAGGGCTCACCAAAATGTGCCTGAAAATTTGCTGTACAATGCAAACCTATATCTTGACCACGAAGCAAGCCCACTTACTTGAAAAATATCATTTGGAAAAAATCAACAAGATGATCATAAAGCTGCGTCTCATTGCTGTAATTAAATATTTTTTGAATCTTCCCAGTTGTGGACAGGCAAACTTCCGAGGGAATAATGAAGCGAGGATACGCCTCGGCAGCAAAGCCCAGCCTATGGATGATCTCATAAGCACCTACGTTGGAAAAACAAACAACCCTTCAGGAAAGTACTTACTTTGTGTATGCTGTCCCTATCTCCAAAACTACTGGGGGTTTTTCTTGCATCACCGTCTCAAAAAGGGGCATTTTCACACTATACTTTTTCCAAATCCCCGTGATAAACAAATCCGCAAATTGGACTTTGTGACAGTTACTTCAAACATGTTGGATACGGCAAGATAAGGTATAGTTCATAAATCACCAAATTATTATTTTTTCTTACAAACATTCATCAGGAAATATTTTGAAATTTTTATCTGTGATCGATTGGCGTGTGCAGAGCAATTAGTTACATTTCATGTTAGCGTCAAAAATAAATGACTTGCTTCTAAAAGCTATCCGAGTAACTTGAGCATGTTGCAAAATTCCATAAACTGGACGCCACCCTAATCCTTCGGAGGAACTGTCAGAGAAACTACCAAAAACTGGGACAGGACGGGCAGAACTTTCCAAGATATATTTTAAGCCGGGTAAACTTTCCTTAGCAATTTATGTCGTTTCGTAGAATTGTAGTGGGTATTTCTGGCGGCGTGGACAGTGCTGTAGCTGCACTGCTGCTTAAGCGTAGAGGTAGGTTTCCCCGAATATAATACTTCGTGTATAAGGATAAGTAACGGCTATCTATCCCCAAAGTATATAGTTTCTTCTGGATTAAAGACAGATTTAATTCTTTTAGGCTATGACGTGAGTGGTGTGTTCATGAAGAACTGGGACGAGATAGATGAAAATGGAAGGTGCATGGGAGAAAAAGATTGGCTAGATGCACAGTATGTGTGCCAAAAGATAGGCGTCCCACTTCATCAAGTGAATTTTGTCAAGGATTATTGGAACAATGTTTTCTGGTAATCTCTGGAAATCTCATGATCAATGTCCAATTAACGCTCATTTTCACTTTAAGGGAATTCCTGGACGACTATCAATCGGGCCTCACCCCAAACCCAGATATTCTGTGCAACAGACATATAAAATTTGACCAGTTTTTTAAATATGCCTTGAAAACAATGAACGCTGACGCTATAGCGACGGGACACTATGCGAGGACATCCTTCGGGTGCTTCTTAGAAGACTATTTGCCTAACACAGGTATTCTCATCCTTGCGGTTCTGCTAGCATTAAATTCATGTGAATGTCCTTAAAGATGTAAAACTGCTGGAAGCCGTCGATGACTTTAAGGACCAGACTTTTTTTCTTTCTGGCATCAAACAAGCAGCCCTACGCCGCTCTATGTTTCCGGTAGGAAATCTTCTGAAATCAGAAGTCAAGAGAATCGCTGAAGAGGCGGGTTTGCACCGAATTGCGGCAAAGAAGGAAAGTACAGGCATCTGCTTTATTGGACACAGGAACTTCCAGGAATTTATCACTGAGGTATTTGCGAACATGTCCTGCTCTTCCTCAAAAATCTTAGGCATCTCTGTAGTATTTAGATCCAAAGCCAGGAGATTTCATAGACATCGACACAGGTCAAGTGATGGGGAAACACAAAGGTATTCACCAGTGGACCCTGGGTCAGCGATGTCGTATACCTGGATGTTTGCAGCCATACTTCATCGCTCGCAAGAATGTGAAGCTCAATGCAATTTTAGTAGCTTCTGGAACAAATCACCCAGCATTATTCACACACAGATTCAGAGCTCATCAGGCGTCCTGGATACGCGAAGCACCCACCAATGAAGGCGCCCTTCGATGCCACTTCAGGTTTCAGCACACGAACCCATTGGTGCCTTGTACGGTGTATGCCGTTTCTGACGGTCTCGAGGTGGAATTAGATGTGCAGTTGAGATCTATAACTCCCGGACAGTATGCGGTATTTTACAAAGACGGAGAATGCTTAGGCTGTGCTCGAATTTCAAATGTTGGTGAGGACGAGCAAGAGGGAAGGAAAGTACACAGCGGCAGCTGAAACTGTCCACCTTTCTTAAAAAAATATTTTATTGTCACTAATTAGCCATTAAAAATCGTAAGATAAATAAAAACACCTAAGATTACCATTAAACTATTAGCTCAAGAGAACAGTCAAAGCGTCTAGGAATCTAGTTAGATCGGATTGCCTTATCTGGATGAGCGAGGGGTCGAAGAAATCCTGTCGGATCACAGCGTTGCTTTTGGCCGCTGCTTGCTCGAAAGCTTTGCCGAAAAAGTTCTTCGGTGAATCTTCTCGGACAGGCGGAATGCCAACGAGAAGACACAATCCTCGCTCAATATCAACTGGGCAACTTGCTATTAACGGGAGTTCTGGAGCCCGGCGACTGCGCGACACAGACACATGTCCATTTAGAATAAACTTGGCAAGCAGCGTGAGCCCATAGGGGTAAGAAAAGTAAGGATTCTCCTCACTTAGGATGTAGTATAGAAATGGGCCGGCCGAATGTACTTGATGCATCTCCAAACTGCTCTGTACTTGTCTGAAGATGGCTGAAAGCAATTGCTTTGCTGATTCTATGCCGTTCATTAAAATCGTCCTGTTGTCTCTTGATAAGCTGTCTAAAGCTTCCAAGAAGCAATCTTCGGGCGTTTTGTCGGGCTTGACAGACTCCAAAATTGCAAGCATGGCGTATACGTAGTCGGCTGCTGCAAAACGATTTCTATAGCCGTACTGAAGCGTAAAAGACCCGTAGACAATGTCGGGTATCCCGTACTTCTCCGCTAGCTTTTGTACCATTTGGAAGAACTCTTGTCGAAGGATGAGGTCCATTGAGCTGAATGTCTGTTTTGCTTGCACCAGTGGAAGACCCATTTCTACCAGAAGTTCATGGAGCTTCTTCTCCCCCCGCAGCGTCCACAATTTTAATTTACACGCGCAATACATGGAGTACCTAATAAAGGTAGATAAATACAGTACATCAGGGAACACAGACCGTTAGAATAAAAAGTGTTGTACAACGACAGGGTAAAAATGGGAAGAGCATGAAAGGGAGTCCAGCAACTGGCTTCTACGGTTGAAGTACAAGGGGCTAAACCTACCTCATTGACTCCTGGACACTCCAATGTCTATACAATGCTAGATATAGATCGTTTTCGAAATTTATCTTTGAGGCACTTTGATTGTTCTGATCTGTTGCTTTGTGGGTCAGCCGGGAGACATGGCTTTGAATGTTGTCGATCGCCAGTGTGTACGTCGAACTTTCAACCTTCCCCAAAATCAGTTGCTCTGTACTGCCCACAATGGCCCACCACAGAAGATCTATCGAGTCCTTAGATAGCTTCCAGGCTAGCTCGAAAACAGTCAAGGAAGCACTGCGTCCATAGAAACTGTATTGAGTATACTCAAACATGATGCGATCCCTTTCGTTTTCCCATGCTCTCCGTTCCCGCTGTTTCAGAATCCTTCTTTCGTGCCTCTCTGCTCGAGACATCTCTCTATGCTCATCATCGCTGCCATGGTCACTAGCATCCTCATCACTCTCTTCACCATCAGATTCTCTGAATATCGTTTCAAAAGTAGGAATACTCTCCTCTACTGCCGGATCGGCTAATATACACACCTAGAACAGAAAGAAGGATAGATGAATTCTTCCCAGCCGGGGAATCGACTGTCGCCCAACCTGCTTGTCACTGTATATATTGCAAACATCAAATGGTCTATGGGAGTCACATATAAAAAATGTTATATCTTCCTCAGGTTGTAAAAACTCGACTATATCAACACTCCCCCCACAATTAATCAGGATCACATATTTCACGTCCTCTTTGTTTTCGGCATAGGCTCTCTGCAAGCCGGCGAGCCCCATTACGGGCACAACGGAGTACAGTGTGTGATCGTACTTGAACAACGACTGGATTATTTTACTCGCACAGATAGCATCGATGTCATAATTTACTATGATCAGAATACGCTTCCCAACTAGGATTTTGTAGAATTCATCTCGGATGTCCTGGATAAACATTCTGAGGGTGATCACAACGGGCCAAGTGCATTGACAGAGCTTTTGCCAATTTTTACTAAATTATTAGTGGATTATTGAAGTGATGGCATCTTGCTAAGTACTGAGATTAGTTTACAACTCTTTTTTAGTTACTTTCGATGGATTTTATAATTTCCTTTTGTCTCCTTGTTTAAGGTTATGTTTTGACAGCTCCAATGGCGGGAAATTCTACACACCAAATTTAAAAAATGCTGCGAATTTGGACAATTTACAATTTAGTTGTTTGTTTTAGAGATTAATATCTTGCTAATTCTTGTTATTACGCACAACATATTGTTTAAAATTTAATGAATAAATCTTTTCAAGTGTTGTAGTTTCAGAGTTATAATTTACATACAATTTGATTTTGAGAAATCCGGAATTTAAATCCGATGGTTAAAAAAGTGGACAGTTTTATTAAATTGTGTGTATAGTCCCCATTTGCCTATTTAGTGCATTAACTTAAGAAATTGTTGCAAAATTGTTTTTAATAAAAGATGCGCCAATCATTCGAACCTACTCCGAATTCCGAATTCCACTGCTAGTACGAATTTTGCTCACGCGGCGTTGCGTTTGGCAGTTACTTCTTCTTCTTCTTCGAGATTTCTGAACAGAGATGAGAACTCGAGGGAAATTTCCCATTTTGCGGGAAAACAAATTACATAAAACTACTATTCTATATTCTATGGTAATGCCATCCCATCTGCAAAACCAGGCTTACAAGTTACAAGTTGTACGTTTACGGGAAACGGTATTCGTATGGACATATGCATAACTGAGACGGCTATGCCTTTATTGTTTTGTTGAATTAGTTATTTAAATTTAATGGTTTTTGATTATGTTGACAAAAATATATTTAATTGGGTTGTGGGAAATTTTTTCCAAAAGTGGGAAATTGCCTCTAACGAGTTTTCATCACTGAGAAAAGGCCTTCTTTTGACAAAACTCTGTTTCATTTTTCCAAGAACGGTGTTTACGGTTTTAAAGGATTATTTTTCGCGAGCGGATAAGTTTATTATTTTCCTTGCAACACTTTCCGATTAAATATATGTGTGTGCGCTCTAGGTAAAGTGTTTTTATCCAAATGAAAAGCCTCAGGAAATGATATTCGTGTGAACCTAAGAAGACGTCAAAAATGCCAATAAAAATGAGGTGTCACTGCGTTCTGTTTGCCTTTCACAGCTTTTCGTGATTTTTTTCAAAATTGCTTGTTTCAGTTAAAATTATAATGATTTCAAGACATTGAACCAATTTTTGGTTATGCAAAGCAATTTCTCTTTTGTTTATTGATTATATCCGTGACTTGTTTACGTCGGAAACGCGACCCTGTTGGGAGGAGAGTTTTGCAGCGAAAGTTACTTCTTTGGTCAGGGGATTTTAGACAAACCAAAGAGAGTGTTTCTAGCGCTTGTACTTTATCGAACAAAGTACTGAAACAGAAAATGTTTTCCAAGAAAAAGAAGAAACCACAAATATCGATGCCCAGTAATTTCGAACATCGAGTCCACACGGGATTTGATAAACGGGAGGGGCGCTATGTTGGGCTTCCATTGCAGTGGGCCTCCATTGTGGGCAATAACCAAATTCTAAAGTCGACAAATCGCCCTTTACCACTAGTAGACCCGTCCGAAATAACACCAACAGAAATATTGGACCTGAAAACGATAGTGCGTCCCCACCATAACAACAACAAAATTGAAGATAACGGCAGCTCAGTTGGACAGACAACACCAAGCAATGGGATTGTTCTTCCAAAAACCTCACACGTTGCTAGATCAAATTCTTTAAGAAGTTCTAGCCCGCCTCGGATCAGGCGTGATCTTCGAGGAAACGCCAATATACCTCCAGCCGTTCCAGAAGAGTCAACCATATCGCAGCAGTACTCCAGCGTACGCAGGGAAGGTCCGCACGTTTCTAAACAACAACCTCCTGGCGTTGGTGTGAGCGATTGGAACATGAGAACTGTAGGTGCAGGGACGCATATGGTTCCGCCTCCAAGTCAGTTCTACTCGGAAGGGCAATTTCAGAAAAATATCAACGGAAATGGTCTCCTAGCAGTGCATACAGATGTAAATGGGCCGCATTTTCGGCAACCGCAGTCGTCACCGGCTGGTTCTGTTGCAAGTTCTAGTAGACCACCTCATCCACAGTATGAACACGCTCAGCAGTCGCAATTGCAAACTCTCCCCGTCCATTCTCATCCTCCTCAACCCCTCCCGCACTCAAATTACCCTGGACATCACATACCACCACACATGTCGAATCACCAACAACACAATTGGCCCTTACAACAGGGAAATGTTACAGGAGCACCTGGTCAGGTGAACGACCCAGCCCCACAAATCCCCCACAGTCAACCACATCATCCGCATCACCTCCCTGCAAGTCATGGCGGGAACACAAAACCAAGTTCAAGGGCTTCCAGTTCTAGTGGAGGCAATAGTTCCGTGGTCCCAGCGCCAAATTCCGCTGCTACAACAGCACCGCCACCCAAGCAAGAACAACGTTTGACTCATGAACAGGTAGGCAGGAGTAATGCGGATGTCGTCGGTGTTGTTCCACTAAAAAACGATCTTTTTCTCTCTAGTTTCGAGCTGCTTTGCAAATGGTTGTCTCCGCCGGTGATCCCAGGGAAAACTTGGAAAATTTCATGAAAATCGGAGAAGGCTCAACTGGAACGGTGTGCATAGCTACGGACAAATCAACAGGTAAGTCACCCGAGAGGGACGAGGAATTTTTAATTGCTTTTAATGGATGAGGTGCGACGTTGTGACGTGCTGATGAAATATTTTCTGTTTGCGCACGTGACCGGCATTTTGAATATTTCGGACTGAGACGAGAAGATTAATAAAGCATGCGGAGCGAAGGGATGTGAGCGTAACAAGTTCCGTATTCAAACAGATCACACCTTTAGAAGAGCTTGAGCTATCGTCGCGGGTGCTTTGTTCCTGGTTCTCGTGTTTTTCGATCTCAAGAAAAGAGCGGAGCATTTTTTGTTGAAAGTGTTTATTATGGATTAAATTATGCTAAAGATGGAAAAGAGCAAGGGCATCAGCCAATCTTCAGATCACTCCCCAATCAGAGATTTTTATGGAGTGCTCGTCATACGCTGAATACCGCCTGCTATATTTCCCCCTTTCGCTACAACAGTGAAACACTAATAACCTCCGCATCATCGGCCAGCTTCGCATTTCCATTTCCTTCCACAACTCTGCCAACAATCCAAGCTTTATGACCCGCGTTCATTTTGGCATATTCTTCACAAAATCTGGCCGCATTTTCTGCCGGAAGGCAGATGAGCAACCCTCCTGAGGTCTCAACTGCGCGACCACTAACAAGTTTTTTGTGCTGCTCTACGATTTCACCAATTTCCCTAATGTTTTTAATTACAGGTAACTTCTCTATGATGAGGTCGACATTTTTCGTTTGGAATTGTGCTAGATTTTGTGCATGCCCGAGGAGGCCAAATCCAGTGACATCTGTTGCTGCGTGCGCACTGAATTTGTGCATTAAATGTGCACCTGGAAATGAAATTAGGTGTTAGTGCTCCCAGTGCAGCTAGTTACGAAGTGTACCAGATTTGTTGAGGTGTGACATGGATTTTATGGCCATACTAAAGCTTTCCTCCACGTCTTCTTTGGTAAGGGTGCGGGCGATTTTCTGGAATTTGTCGTTTCCTTCTTGCATCCATATGTACGCGTTGGTAGCCAGTTGCGTTCCCAAAGGCTTGGTCAGGACCAGTAAATCACCTGGGATCGCGTTGCATGGCCTTCAATTTAACTGCTGTTCAATATGTCCGTCCAAAATGTTCTATACTCACATTATAATCTCGTCTTGGCTACAAACGGAAGTCGCCACCCCTCCGATAATACACCACGGATTTACAGCAATGTTGTTTATCCCCGGCTTACAGCCAGCTTCCAAGGCTCCGGCGCGCAATCCCTCAATCAACATTGGCATGACGACGTCGCGCTGCTTATCCGAAAACTCTGTTGGGGCACTAACAATGAGGCTGAGTTTGTCGATGTTAGTGACCCCGACCGAGTACATGTCGCTCACAACATTGGCCAGGGCAATCTTGCCCATAGTTTCAGGATGATCTATCAGCGGGTAGAAAAAGTCGACTGTTTGTACTAGAGAGAGGCCTTTGTGGCGAGTTAGTGGTATAACGGCAGAGTCCATCCCAGCTCCTAAACGATCTCAATTTAAACTGAAGATTTATCACCAATGAATTTAAAACTGTAAAAACCTATTGAGTTGGGGGCGTCCTGCTGTTCAGTTTTAGATGGAAGAGATTTCTTTTCGATGCTGCGGAGAACATCTATTCCCTCAAGATATTTGGTTAAAACATCTTGAGGGACTTTACAGCCTCAACCGCGCAGAGTTGAGAACTTGGTCAACCGGAAATCCGGTTCTAAATCGTAATCTGTCGGATTAAACATGTTTGTTCGGAATGAATGGATATTAGAATGGGAGTTATCAACTCGGGTGTCCCAGTCCTCAACAGCTCACCAGCCCAGTTATCTCGGTGACAGCTGTCGTTGTCATGTGGTGTGATATTTTGTTACAGCGGTTATCGAAATGCTTCCATGGAGTTTGCAGTTTGTCTTATTTTCTATTTTCACCTTGGAAGTCTTCGTCGTTATGAATTCAGATCAAATGCTCCAATCTTTCACCATTCCACTAATAAAAAATTTAATTGCACATTTCAGGTCGGCAGGTAGCTGTTAAGAAAATGGACCTTCGAAAACAACAACGAAGAGAATTACTTTTCAACGAAGTTGTTATTATGCGTGACTACCACCACCCGAATATTGTGGAGACCTACTCTAGTTTCCTTGTTAATGACGAGCTGTGGGTTGTGATGGAATATTTGGAGGGTGGAGCACTCACGGACATTGTAACACATTCCAGAATGGACGAGGAACAAATAGCCACTGTCTGTAAACAGTGTCTCAAGGCTCTCGCTTACCTGCACTCTCAGGTAAGTATCTACCCTCTTCTCCCTCTTGCACCCTCTCTGCAGACAGGACACTTATATGCGTTGTATTCCAGGGTGTCATACATCGAGACATTAAATCCGATTCAATACTGCTTGCTGCTGACGGAAGGGTGAAATTATCTGATTTCGGATTCTGTGCCCAAGTTTCACAGGAGTTGCCGAAACGGAAATCCCTAGTTGGTACACCTTATTGGATGTCCCCAGAGGTAATATCACGTCTTCCTTATGGGCCAGAAGTAGACATTTGGTCGCTTGGAATAATGGTGATTGAGATGGTGGACGGAGAGCCACCGTTCTTCAATGAGCCACCCCTGCAAGCCATGAGGCGAATACGAGATATGCAACCGCCAAACTTGAAGAATGCTCACAAAGTATCGCCGC
Organism: Dasypogon diadema; assembly: GCA_006980735.1. Classification (NCBI taxonomy): domain Eukaryota; kingdom Metazoa; phylum Arthropoda; class Insecta; order Diptera; family Asilidae; genus Dasypogon; species Dasypogon diadema. The sequence goes on from QYTT01085643.1 coordinate 60,570, forward strand.
GGTTGCAATCTTTCCTGGATAGAATGTTAGTTAGGGATCCGGCTCAGAGGGCCACTGCAGCCGAATTGCTGTCTCATCCCTTCCTCCGTCAAGCGGGACCTCCATCTTTGTTGGTACCGCTTATGCGTAACACCAGGCAGCATAACAATTGAAGCCGATCCACTTCGCCTGAGCCTAATTTTGCTCATGAAGCGCCTCAAGCAGGCAAGTTTTAACCAATGACGATATTCGTGTTATTTTCTACGCATGCATTTCCTTTTTTATTTACTTTATTTACTTAAGAAAGACAGTCTGTTAAGTTTTGCAATTTTAACGTAATAGTTAGGAACGAAAATGTAATTTATGCAAGGTTTTACCGTGCCTTAGAGTACACCGTCACCGTCACATCTGCTGTTAAAGGTGCGATTTTATTGCGAGTACAGTACGAGGCCTTCGGCATTTACACATGACACTAACAGCGCGCCTTATTCTACAATTGTTCATATTATTATGAAAGTATTTGAGGACTTCGAACTATTTTTTAAGTATTTAGTAATGTTTTTACGGGCCGCCCTTCAAATATACGTTGAAAGGGAGCGGGCAGTGTTAATAGTTACGTGTACATCGAATTTAGAAACGAATTAGTTGGGAGGAAGGAAACAAAAACAAAAACAAATCCTTGCAACGTGCAGATATTTGCTCAAAATTTTAATTAATTTATTTTTAATATCCTTACAACGTTTCAAGCAGAAGTGATACAAGTTACGAACAGAGGTTTCTTGGATGGCGGTTCATATTTAGCGTAAACTGAAAAAGTGTAATAAGTGGGGGTTTTTTCGGTGCGCTTTAACAACAATAGGTCTGTTTAATGAGGCAAACTGGATTTTTCCAGGAGACCTCGGTCCACTTTCTGTGTTCAATAACGCTTCGAAATGGACCGAAGTGTCCCAAGAATGTGTTCATTGACGGCTGCCAGATTTAGTCTCGGT
>QYTT01085643.1:61557-97173 GCA_006980735.1 Dasypogon diadema
CTATTTTTTAAGTATTTAGTAATGTTTTTACGGGCCGCCCTTCAAATATACGTTGAAAGGGAGCGGGCAGTGTTAATAGTTACGTGTACATCGAATTTAGAAACGAATTAGTTGGGAGGAAGGAAACAAAAACAAAAACAAATCCTTGCAACGTGCAGATATTTGCTCAAAATTTTAATTAATTTATTTTTAATATCCTTACAACGTTTCAAGCAGAAGTGAACAGAGGTTTCTTGGATGGCGGTTCATATTTAGCGTAAACTGAAAAAATGTAATAAGTGGGGTTTTTTTTCGGTGCGCTTTAACAACAATTACATCTGTTTTACGAATTTGAAGGCCAAAGACTTAATCCTTTTAGTATTAAATTAATCTGTAGTTGAGTAAAATCACTTTTCACTGACTATTTTTACGACAGTCACAAGTCAAGATAGCTTGGTGCAAGCGGCCGTCAAGGTCTGTGGACTGACGATTCAAGAAAGTTCTTATGTCGATTGCAATGGCAGTATTTACTGAAAGGTTTCGAAATGTTTTTCTTTTTTCTATCAGAGCGTATCTGGTGTCTTTTGGGAGGGGAAACGATTATTACAATGAATTCTCTCTTTTACACAGAGCTGTAGCTATTTAGGAGGCCCCTTAATGTTTCTGTCACTTCTGATTGAGACTATTTTGAGACAGGAACATAAAAAATGTCACCTGTTGAAGCAATACTGCACTTTTGTAAGAACAAATTGAGTAAGATAAATTTTAGTATTGATAAGATATTAAAGAGCAACTTAAGGTATTCTACGCAAATGTATTTTATTTATTTCGGAGGACTCTAGCAACGACTAAGGAGCCCAACATCCCAATATGTCTCCGTTCAGTAGTTTAGCACTGTTTCTAGAGTAAACATGTAGTTATTGAGTTGATTTTGTTTTCAGCCAGTTATTTTGGGGCAGCTATGTATTATGTCCGTTTGTTCCCCTAAAGGCATAAAACTTAAAAGTTATAGAGACTCCTTTTATTTCGCAAGAACATTCCAATTTATTTATAGTATTATTTGTATATTTTGTATTGTGTTGTTTTTATTTGTTTAGATTTGATTATATTTAAAATAAATGACATTTGTAAAGAGAAATTTGTGAAAAGGCTTTTTTCAATGAAGCGTCTCTGCCACCTCCAGTACAAATCGCAGGAAAGTACACGAGAATTGAGACTGTACGGATCTTCCCAGTCAACTTCCGCGCTTAACCTGCATACCCCAAGGCTTAGGAGAAGAAAAACTTTTGGGAAGACACCGCTCCCGCAGAGGAGGAAGTCAGCGCACATGGCCAACGGCGTGGGTAATGCGAATTTAATAAGTGAACAGCATCTCTGTGCTTTTGTAAGTGCAACAGAGGATTGAAAAAAAACTTAATAGTTTCAAAATTATGCTACCCAGAGGTTATACCGTACCACCAATGTGGAAGCTTTTAAGAACTCTGTTAACTGGGAAAACATTTTGTACACAACTGAAATAATGGAGCAATTGTCTAATGGTGTCCATTGGATAATTGACCATTCGCGAACTAATGAGCTATACAAGAGCAAATTTTGTTTTGTTTATATTTTACTAAAGAAACTCAGCTCTGCTACGTGGTACAATCATAAGGCTTCCACCAATCCGCAAATTGTTTCACTTTTTGTATGGAATTTTGCTCCTTCCTTGGTTTTCGCCACAATCTGGCATCCAGCTCAAGCATTCCACCAATTACTTCTTGAGCAAAATTGGCCGGAAATTGTTGTTGGTCTTCGATTACATGCGCAAAGCCACTGTCCATTCCGAAGTGTACCCAGAAATAAGGAAGCCCCTTGGGTACGGCTCTTCTGACGTCCCTGCCGCTAAGACTAAGCAACTGCTTGTTGGTTGACCACACATACTCTGATTCTTGGATGGCTTTTTTGAAGTAGAATGGAGCCAGTTCGAAATTCTTACTAGGTACACAGTGTATGGCCATATGTGGGGTCCTGTTCAGATACCGAGCTATTTCGAAGAATATCACGTCCATGGAATGTGCCGCAAACATCTTAGTTAGGGCTTTCCGAAACTCGTTTACTTCAGCCCAGGTGTCTTCATCCAGTTGGGTGGAGCACGACACATGTTGCATTGGGACTATCATACAATGACCAGTCTGGAGCCCTTCATGCCAAGGAAGGGTCAAGTACACCGTGGAACCAATTGCAACCAGCAACTGCTTCTCCATTTTGGGTGAGTCGAAACATTTGTCGCAGGAGTCCAATACCCTTGTGAACTGCTCGTGCTCCTGTATTGCTCGCCTCCTCTCCTTCTCGTCTGCTTCGTGCTCAGAAATTTCCTTGCGCACGTTATCGGCAAATATGTCTTCCAAATCGTCTTTTGTGTTCTTTTGCTTCCCGGCAATTTTGATGAACTGCTCATCCGACTCCCTCGCGGTTGCATATTTTTCGCGCTCAAACTGTAAGGCAATGAATTACTGATCGTGAGGGATCTGACAGACATACACTAACTTACCATTTGCTTTATGTCGTAGCGGTCATCATCCGGGAAGTATTTAATCCTCTTCCCTTCTTCGTGTGTCTCAACTTTCTTGCGTTTACCACCCTTTTTGGAGTAAGGATCGAAAGGCACCGTAGATCGGCTGGGCAGAGGTCTTGTTACCCCTTTACTGTCTGTTGTTGTGAGAAGAACATGTTCACTTTCCTCCGTTTGGGGTTTCTGGACGGGTTCTACGATTACGTTCTCCTTGACTTTGTTCCTAACATTTCGAGCTTTTTCTAACTTCTCTTTGAGTTCCTTCGCCAGCTCGTCGTTTCCGGTTATTTCTGCTTTTATCAGCTTAGCTCCGAGCTCATTCATCTGTTGGTCAGTAAGGAAGTGCGAAATTCCTTCCGCGCTATGAGATTTTCCGACGTGCTTGGCCGTTTTTTCATGTTCTGGACTACTGGACGAAGATCTCTCAGCCTTATATTCCCGTCTTTTTGGTATTTGTTCAGAAACTCCAGTTCTTTCTTGTTTGGGACTTTCATGTTTCTTGCGCCAATTCCCAGATGGTCGTGTGTGCTGTGATCGATAACTTGTTACATTTTCGTCGTCGTCCTTTGGTTTCCGAAATGTAGGCAGGCCTGTCCCTCCATCCTTCCAGTGGGGGTTAAGTTCTCTTGTACTTTTAGCTGGATTGTAAGAATCGATGCGCGGCTTCTCTTGATCATTATTTTCTACTCGTTTCGAGTATGTGGGTAGCAAGAAAGACCCGGTCATCCAGTCGTCACGTTTGATTGTTTCCGTGGTGTGGGTAGGCATGTCTACTTTCCTCTCAACCCACTCAGCCTCTCCACTAGCAGAGTCAGAACTGCTAGAATCAGAGTCTGAGCTTTCCTTACTGGGGCTGTTTTGCTTACTTTTCTTCTTCTTCCTGTTTCTTTCCTCACTTTTTCGTTTTTTCGACTTCTTTTCACGTTTGCTTTTTTTCTCTTTGGAAGATTTTCTGGACTTTTTTGATTTCTTTGCGCTTTTGGATTGTTTTTCTAGTTTCTCATCCAGAGAAGGAAGCATCCATTTATCTTCGCCTCTAAGTTTTCTCTCTGTTTCTGCCTTAGCACGATCTTCAGCATTTTTCTTTGCCTGTAAAAGTCGAATTTCCGACAAACCAATTGGAGAAGAAATGGCACCTTTAATACCTTCAACAACAATTCTTCCCTAGCACTTCTAAGCTCTTGCCTTATTTTCTCCTTTTCAGAAGCACTTTCAAACTGAATAAAACTCATATTACTTTATATTTCCACCAATAAAGCAAAAAGATAAATAAAGTCCCTCATCCCTCATAACTTGTGAAACAATCAAATCTTCTTCTTCTTCTTCTTCAACGGTACAGAGCACAGCTGGGTACCGGACACAAAACACGCATATGAGACGCCACCTGGCCCGCCTTAGAGTTAACTATTTTGGAAATGAAACATTTTTTGTTTCCGAGATGTTCCGTTGTTCCGTTCAACAAGAAAAATGGCTACCCTGTACCAACTTAACCACAGCCTTTCTTTTCACGTGTGGCTATCTGTGCTGTCAGCTAGAATTCCAAGGTAGCGAATATTTCTTTATTTTCGCAGTTAAATATTAAATATTTCTTAACTTTTTCACCCAATGGCACATAAATGTTTCTTATTACCAAAAGAAACGTAATAAAATGAATTCTGGTAGTTCTATTGCTCGAATTCCTGCTTTTAAAATTTAAGGTTATGGGTTGTTGATGATTTTCACCAAGGAGTGGCTTTTTTTCTATTCTAGATGCCTGGAGTTACTGTAAAGGATATTGATCAACATGCTGTTGTTAAGGCAGTTGCGAGTTTCCTGAAAAAGTAAGTTTTGTTTCCTATATTTGTATTTTGTGAAGCAACATATGTACCTCACGTTTCTTTTCTAACAATCCACTGGCACTTCCTCAATGCTTTAGAAATTATGTTTAAGATCAGATTCATAAGCCATTGTGTATTCGATGGCAATAGATTTACGTGTACAAATCGTAAGAACTCGAAAAATGAAATAGCAACGAAAACAGGATGCTTTTTTTGCAGACCGTTTGGCATGGTCGATCGATCTATACATTTTTATTTGTTGTCTATTTCATTTTTCGAAAGCATTCTTTTGTGCGTTAGAGTTAGTTACTACAGCATAAAGTTCTATGATTTTTTTTCTAATTATCGCAAATTCTAGGACGGGAAAACTAAAGGTCCCAGAACAAATGGATATCATTAAAACAGCCAAGTACAAGGAATTGGCACCATACGACCCTGACTGGTTCTACGTTAGATGCGCCTCTATCTTGCGCCATTTGTACCATAGGAGTCCAGCTGGGGTTGGGTCCATCACTAAAATTTACGGTGGCAGGAAACGCAATGGTGTTCACCCAAGTCATTTCTGCCGGGCTTCTGATGGAGCAGCCCGCAAAGCATTGCAAGCCCTTGAAAAGGCCAAATTAATTGAGAAGCATCCAGATGGCGGAAGGAAACTCACTTTTGCGGGGCAACGTGATTTGGATCGCATTGCTAATCAAATTGTAAACAATCAGAGAGAGGCCAGGAGGGAGGCTGTACATATTACCGTTTCGTAAATTTTGTGAAGGAATAAAACGATTTTAAAAGATTTGGCTTTTTTTTGTTGTTAAACCCCATGTAAATTTCTTCCCGTTACTGGAAAGGCAGACGAGGAAAGAAGTAAATTCGAGGAGTGCCATCCGAACTGCGGGCGGCTTTAGAAAGTGACTCAATACTGCGAACAAAGGCGAAAATGTAGCTTCAGTGCAGAAGGAACTACAGCAGGGACATATTCTCTCTAGTTGAGTAATTCTCAAACGTTGTTTCTGTACCGGAGCTATTCTATGGCCGTCGACCAAATAATTAACATAAAAACTAGTTGGTTAGTCATCTCGTAACCACCCCTCTATCATGTTACTGGATAAAACAGAGAAAGTTTCGAAATCCTTGTTTTTGTTCCACAATACAAATAAAAGGATTTTGTAAATTGCTCCGTTTCGACGGATACGAGAATTAAAAAAACCCCTCCCATAATAGAAAAATTATATTATTAATTTGGTACAAATATATCCAAATTTGGAATCAACTGAACTTCATCCACCACTGTGGATGCAGCTACGGCGAATTTTTCATCTATTTGCAATCAGAAAACCTCATTCAACGTCCCCAGGTGCATTGTTGTTGGTGCAGCCACGCTATCCTGTGAACTCGAATTCATATCTAAAATTCCCGATAATTTCTGTTGCTTGAAGTGCTCCTGGATGTGCACCCTCAGTTCCGAGTGCAAACGAAACGCAGCTGGACAATCCTGACACTGATATGTCTTTTCGCCGACGTGGCCGCGCATATGCTTGACTAGGTCATTACTTTGGGCAAAGGCACGGTCACAAAACCTGCAAGCATAGGGCTTTTCGCCGGTATGCGTTCTCATGTGCCGCTTCACGTGGTCCGACGAATTAAATCTGAAGGAATGCGTCTTGATTATCATCGAAAAATTGCAGTTCTTCTCCGGACATACCTCATGTCGCAGACCTCGCAAGCGTAGGGCTTTTCGCCAGTGTGGATGCGCTTGTGCTTTGCTAGGGAGTACGGTTTCGTGAAAGCAGAGCCGCAAATATCACAGGTAAAAGGTTTGATGGTCGAATGTGTAGCCATGTGAGACTTCAAACCGCCCTTACACGTAAATTTACTGGGACATTCTGGACAGTGGAAGGGCTTAACTCCAGTATGTCTGATGAGGTGTTGTCGCAAATTGCTCCCATTATTGAAAGCCTTCCCGCATTCAAAGCACAGGAATGGCTGTTCCCCACTATGAGTTCGTAAGTGATCCTTCAGAGTGCAGGACTGTTGGAAACCTGTAGATTAAGTGAAATGTGTTATTTTCCGCGTAACGTGAGCTGTGCGGAATACCTTTTTTGCATATCTCACACACATGAGGCTTAATTCCGTTGTGCTTGTTTATATGGTCTATCAACTGGGCGCTCAAGGCAAAGGTCTTGTCGCATACATTGCACTTATGTTGTTTCATTTCTTCATGTGATTTAACGTGCCGGGTCAGTAGATTTAGTCGGGAAAATACTTTGGGACAAAACTCACACAAATACTCTTTGTTCTTTGTAGTGTTTTTGTGTGTCCGCATATGAGAGGAGAGAGACTCTTGCTTTAGGAATTCCCGAGCACACTCTGGACACTTGTAGACTTCAGGCTTGTTGATAGTCGTTGCCATTTGGGAAAGCATTTCAGTGTGGACAATGGAGTGCCGCTTTAGAAGGCTTTCAGAAACAAATCGTTGTTTACAGGTTTCACACTCAAAGGGCTTACCTTCCACGTTATGCACGTTCAAGTGGCGTTTCAGGCGATATTTACGGTCGAAAGTTTTTTGGCACACGAGACACTCAAGAAGCTTTGATTTGTCTTCTTTCTCAGTCCTGAAATCATAGATTTGTCGCATATTACTGACATAATTCTAAAGAGAAATTACCCATTGTGAAACTCTTCCACTATACCCTCCTCCTTTAACGCAGGGCTCATATCTAATTCTTTCCCAGAAGATGTATCATCTTCACACAAAGAATCTTCCTGTTTTACATTCTGCTCAGCTATTCCTTCACCTCGAATGTCTTCACCTTCCTCATTCTTTACTATCGTTGCACTTTCAACGCTCTGTTCCTTCCCTTCTTTTAGCGAGTCAATTACATCCACCGCCACCATCTGACTGCTTACTCGATTCACCTCGTTTTGGTATATAAAATTTAAAGTTGAACGCAATTCTTCATCGGAATGAATGCACATTTGCCTGAATTCGTAAGCACTCAATAGTGCACTTAGGCAGCGATTACATATTTGTTCCGGAAGTCCATCGGCCGGGCTAACGTGCACCATGGTGGTGGTCGCTAGCATAGTGCAGATCCGAACGGAATTCACTTCTATGCTGAAAATATTTTGCAAAATATCACTTTTAGACAAACACGCCCTACATATATTCTGATATTGTGGAATTTGTGCTTGCATTTCAGCGCAAATAGCAAAGAAGTGTGTAGATATCCCACTGCTGGGAAAATATAAACATTTAATAAGAAATTGGCTTGTCAAATTCTTCTTCTGTTTAACTGGCCACACAGCGCCTGCAAGTACAGTCCAATTAAAGGAACTGTAGCTTTGCTAACTTTTAACTTTCGGCGCGCGTCAAATTCGTCACTGCGTCAGCCACACGACCAAAGATATACTTTCAGGGCATTACTCATACATAACAGTTCATAATATGGAATTTGTCAGTAGAAGTTTTAACCTTGCACCTTTTTTTTAAATTAATAATGTACAACTGTATCTGAAATATTATTTTCCAGTACGCAAGTATAAATAAAAAGTCCCTTCCATGTTATTGGTTGGGGCTTTGGAAAACCATCCTAACCTTAGTTTGTTGTATTGGGTATGAGTTATTTGAGCGAACGTTAAATCAAGCTCCCAACAGCAATGTAACAAATACAGCACTAGGATCTTGAGGTGAAAAGACAAACTTTAAAAATGATTATTCAACATAATTGTTTTTATTCACAATACACAAAGTTTACAATGTCGCAATATTTTTGTTTACATTTGATTGGCATTGGTTTTGTCTTTCAGACAGCTACGCCATAATCTATCCTTTCGTCTTAACAATTAAATAAATTTCCCAAAATTCTTCTCTAATACTTAAAAAGAAACTAACAGATTTGCCCACAGCTAAGCATTCAGAATGCCTTCGTTTCCCATTTTTAAATGCAGTGATCAGTGATTAAGTTGAACGCCATTGGGGAACAGATCCACAACGTTTACTTGTTTACATAAATATTACATAACTATCGGAATTTCACATATATGGAGCAATTGAAAAGAAGTAATCACACGCGAAGGTGGAAATTCTAGAAATAATACAAATCGCACAGCTACCTTAACACATTAGTCTAGTCTTTAACGTGGAAATTTTCAAAAATAAAGCGATGGAACATTTGAACTTAAAGGTTATGTTAACAGCATAAAAACTAAATAACCGCCGTAGAAATATCCTGTCAGATATTGATGTGGAATTAAAACTAGGTTTTTTTTTCAAATGCTCATTAAGTCCGGCTGAAGGATTTCTGGACGTGGCGAGACGACCAATAACAGACAATTACGCTTGGCTAGGGACAAGAGAATGATTTCAAAATTTGCCTCGCCACCTTTCTTATTGCTACCACGTTTACTCAGCCCTCTTGGTTTGGTCTTTCTTCTTTCGCAACTCTTCCCGCTCCTTTGTGTCTATGATAGACAGATCCTTACAAGCAACGTACGCGTGGATACAAGAAATCATGGATTTTATGACGGCAAACGGAGCACAGAATATTGCGCCCAGCTTGAAGAGCGGCATTCCAAGAACTGCAATAAAGCAGAAAAAAATTAAAAATTAATTCAAATTAGCATCAAATGGGATACCCTTCATGACTTTTGTGACATAGACAGAGAGAGAGAGAGAGGGAAAGAATATAAGGGATAAGGAAGTATCCGTTTTATTTTCAAAGCGGACGGGATTCATCAAGGAATCAAAATGATTATGGAGAGGTTTTGTGATCTACAATATTTTAGGAAACTGCACGTTCCGTAATTCTGCCAAGTTTAAGATACTTAGGCAGCGCGCAACCGGATACAAAGATGAATGATCTCCTAATGCTGTATCTGGCTGTTCAGAACTTTAAAACGTTGCTCCTATAAGAAAAATGTTTAACTAAATTTTTTACAAATGAGACGATTTTATCCTGAAATGAATATTTAAATTTGCAATGTTCTTTTTTAAATAAATTACAATGGTCTCTTAATTTTCGATTTACAATATTTAAGGTGTTCAGGTCAGATCCCATAAATCCCCAAGCAACCTACATCTTCAAAGTTGCACTTTACAGCGTTGCACTCATGCTCTGTATTAGATATGCTTCCATTCCAACATACAGTCAGCAATAACAAAATCTTAATGTTGATCAATTTTATAAAAAATAACATGCTTCCAAAAGAATTATTATTTATGTATTCGATGTATTCTTTGAATTTTTTTAATTATGTTGGACTTTTCTGGGCACATTCTTTTCTTATAGATTAATTTTTTTATTATAATTTGGGTTATTTAAGTCACAGATTTATATTCCCTTCCGCAGTTAAGTTTTTTAAATAGGACTCCATTCGAAATTATCTGTATATCGCGCAAGCAATTCAAGCACCTTAGAACCTTATTTGTATCTTTTAGATACCGTTCAATTTACAAAGCAAATTTAGCTTGCTTTTTAAAATTAGGATAAATTTGTATGTACAAATTTATATTGACAAAAAAAAGCAAGCTGATAGACCATCATATAATCTGCAGTTGCCCACATATCATCTCTGAGCCCCCTTTTGATCCGTAAAACCCAAAACTGCTTTTGCCCACTTTTCAATTTGCCTTATAGCTTTTTCCTGCCTACAAGTGCCAATAAAATGTACAATAAAATATTGTTCTTTAAAATCTGATAAATCCAGAAAAAATGTTAGTTGACGCGCACATAAGAGATATGTTATTATAATTGCAGTCATCCTCGTTCAGAAATAAACAAAAAAAACTACAACATAACTAGGAGAAGGTACTTACTTATTGGTCCAGAAGTGAAGTACAATAGATACAGACATGCGTAGAAGACCTCGTTTGTGACGCACATAAATGTTAGAACATCCTTCTGGTAGTAGATCCTCATTATCATGTTCTCGTTTACATCGAAAGCCTTGTGTGAACTTTTACCAGCCATTACACTCCTAAACGTTCGGAAGAAGGCATATTATCTTTGCTTAGAAGATAATGAACGGTAAACCTTCAGATAGAACATTCTTACGTTTGCATGTAAAGCCAGTGACAAGCAATATCAATGGCCATTGACATTTGGAACAGGAACATGTACTGCGGGTAAAAGTAGCTGAGGGTCACAAGGAGTCCCATTGTTCCGCACCTATCAGTCAACTGATCCAGCATAGCTCCAAACTTTGTACCTAAAGGAAAGCCACACTTGAAATGTTTGTAATTTTTTACATAATCTGTTCTTATTAAAATCATAACTACAATAAAATTGTGCCGCATATATATTTCGATCTTCCCATTCCCCGCAGCCGAGAAGAAAATAAACAGTGCCAGCATCTCAGTGTGTTCTTAAAACCTCTTCCAGTTCAGTAGCAAAATTTGCCATTGCAATGTGCAGCCTTATGCAATTGCTTTCGTTATTTAATAAAAAACAAATGCATTAGCGACAAAACAGACTCCGCTTAGTGCAGCTACCGAGCTACCAAGTGCGGCGGCATGCAATTCAGATTGCGATCAAGCTGACCGTTGGGCTTCCATTTTCCAAAGAAACAGATCTAAGAATAAATCCGAGTTTTATCGTTTTTGAAATATTTTAAAATTCCTCAGAGATTTTCATAATTCCATGTCGTGGAGAATTTCTACAAGCGTGCCCTTCTCATTATTGCATTCTATCATGTGGCAATGGGGCGGAAGCCTTAGTTTGACGGGGGGGTTCGAGATTGATTTCATGAAATGTTCCTCCCGAGAAATGTTGTGGATGATTATTTTTAGTGACATTGATTCACGCCAATTGATTGATTACAAATCGATGAAATGGAAAAGTTACTTCTACTACTTCTGCTTGGGACTTAGAATTTCTGACGTATAAAATATTCCAAAGCTAAAAATGTCACAGAGACCGGTAGAATGTGAGCAATAATAAACCTGCAAAGTTTTTAATAATGATAGAATTTAAATTGAGATTTTGGCCCAATTTTAGCACCAAGTGGTCGTTTTTCTCTATCTTTCTCAGTTTCCGGACATTTTTGAGGAAATTATAACCTCTTGGGGTCAAAAGCGGGGGAGTTAGAAAATATTACCATCCTTCATCTCCAGGACGAGGCAGGTCCTTTTCAGGAGCGAAAAAGACAAAAGACATTCTATCCAAAGAACGCAAGTTTTCCAAGTCAGAATTCCGAAAATCTTACCAATTTTTAGCTCCAGGAGGAGGAAGAACTTCTTCACAGATACTCAACTTAGAAGTGTTGTTAAAGAAAGTGTAAATTCGGTCGCGAATCTAAGGGTACCCGCTTCCAAAAGAGAAGAAGGTAGCAGATGATGAAGGTGTTACTTCGAATTTGACTCCTATGCAAGCAAAAGCCAACAACAAATATAATTTGCTACCGTGGCTATTAATCCTTTTTGATTTATTATAAAATGTACATTTTTATATTTCTATAATTAAAAAAAGAATACTTTTTACTACTTCATTCACTTAGTTAATTATTGGGGAATTAAATAGACATTTATGGCCCTGGTATTCGTGGATTAATTTCCAAGCTATGCGGTTAAGAATAACTTCCTATATCAACATCAACAATATTAGAATCTTTACTTAATTACAGTAGAGTCCAGTTATAACAAACACGAAAAATGTACCAAAACCAGTTCGTTATACATATTCAAAGTTCGTTATAACCGGTAAAATAAAGCATATGGAAAGAATGTTGTTATTTGAAAAATATTACGTAAAAAACGGGCTCGTTATAACCGGACTCTACTGTATAAAAATAATCGAACATAGACTGGAACTAAAACGCAATCAGGCATCCTGATATTCAATTCTAGAAAATTTTGCCTTCGTAACATTACAAGAAATGTACTTAGTGCATGGATTATCATCTTTAAAATCGTATCATCAGTATCTACAGGTAAAACAGGTGCTGAAACCTGATACATATAATAAAAGGAAAGCAAACAGATCGTCAGCCAAATACAAACCAGAGACGGAACTTCACTCTTACTAAAAATCCACCTAATCTGATTAAAATTTTATTACAACTAAAATGGATTATGTCATATTAGAAAAAACAATTTCCTCGACGAAGGAAAAGAACGAAATAAAACCAAAACCGAAACCAACAACCCCTGATTGAAATCTGATTTCACCAATCGAGCAAATGTCACCATCACAAAGCTATCTAAAGGTAAAAATAATGCCCCTGTCCAAGGTGGCTCGGTTCTATACAAAAATTGCATTCAAAACTCCTACTCACTTTGATCGAATGTGCGAGCAGCATGACCGTCCAAGGAATCCAGAACTACGCTTATTATATAACACCACCCGGAGATAACATAATTTGTCGGCATAAACCAGAATGAGATTACGGCTAAAATTATCCTAACATATCCTGAAAATAGAAAACAAGACATGAGTTGAGGCGCCATTAACTCGCTTCTTTTCGACATCCAAAACTAAAGTCACTTGGAGAAACTAACTTACCAATTAGATTAGGGATGAATAGAAATATGTTCTCCTGAGTTTGAGTTGACATTTTGTCAATTTTAGTCGCGAAACACTTCTAGCTCCGAAAATTGAACAATTCCTTCAAGGACGCAACCAGTAAGGATATTACCTCAGCGCTGCACTGAATCACTGAATCGAATAAACTAAACGTTGTCAACACAAAGCCAAAAACCAACTGGATTGACGCATGCGCAATGAGCATAACATTTAACCGGAGGAAATCACAAAATGTAGCTTTCGCGACCGCGGCTCTGCGAGGAATGTCTTGTTTGCAAGTAAGCACATCAAGATCAGAGCCTCATTACATTAGAATTAGCAGAAGTGCGCGTCAGATTACGAAGAACTTACTCTGATGAGACAAACCGTGGTGTAGCGAAATAAGGTCGGATATCTTCAAGTATCGGCGAATACCCCCACCAGGCCTATAGAGAATTCTTTCTATTTTGTCTGAAGAATTAATCGTGGCCTCTTGCAGTGAATTTGTTTGGTCGCTATCGATGGGAAACTTAAAAGAGTCTAAGGACTTCCAAGTTCTGCACTAACCTTTGTTTCAGCTTCGTGAAATTCAGTGTTCTATAGCCGACTCTACAAGCTTCATGCGATATAGTGCCATTTTATCAGAATCACTCTTATAACAAATTTTAATTTCGTTTAAATTTCAAAATGCCTGGTAAAGAACTGTACTAGTTATCAAAGCTCCTTTTTTATATAACTACCATATCATCGCTACGTTGGTAATACTTAAATGTCAACTACAAAATTCAGTGGACTAGACTACTAGACTTCAGAGGCTCGTAAAGTGTAGCGTGTGAAGTCTTCCTGAAACCTGTTGTGTGCGTTTCAGAAACGTCAAGTAAGCATACTTTGCCTGGAGAAATGTCAGAAAGCACGAGGCGGGCGGCTTACTTCTTGAATCACACGCTGTATGTCAAACACTTGACTTATTGTTGACAGCTTTCTTAAAATGCATAGAAAACTTCAACGCAGTGACGTCACGAAAACAAAATGACGAAACCTGTACTTGGCGGAGCTGTCAAAAGTTAGGCCCCAGGATTCGGGATCCAATTTATGGCGTTACATTGTATGGTTCGTAGTGTCGCCGGTGCTGCAGCCTACTTTAGCCAGCTTGTAGCATTGTATTGTGAAACAAAAATGTAAAATAATTTTCATAATCCTATTGTTGCCATATTATTAACAGTGTAGCGGTGGAAAAATTTATAACTTCATATAGAAATCTCACCTACACTTCCACTCTACATATACCTATTCTCTTATAAAATAAATGGAGTTTCAATTCGGCAAAAATACGGTTCAGTGGCAGATTAACCAGAATCTTTTGTGCACAGGTTTTTCATAGCTGTAGCTCTCTTTTACGCTGGGAGCTTTTCCAAGCCGAAGAAGAGAACGACACTACACTATTTCTGCCCAAGTACCAAAAGGAACCGCCGTCATAGTCGTCGAACATCATTTTTGCCTATCATCAACTTGTTCTGCCGTCTGTGCATTTTCGGGGCAGTTTTAACAACAAAAGCCCATCGTAAGAGATTTTTGAACACTTTGTGCATTCGCTAAGAAGGATTTGGTTGATTCTTAAGTTGAGTGGTTCTCCGCACCGTGTTGGTTTTGAGAAGTGAGAAATTTTCGTGGTTTTCTTGCTGACATATTGTCGAGTGTTGGAGGAGGCTCAGGTTGGCTAGGTTCTCCCGAGACTGGATCGGGTCGGTGTTTGCTGTGTTGCTGGTGCTGTGAATTTCTTAGCTTTCTGTTGACTAATAAGCGGAGTTGTGCTGATCTAGTCTGTATCGTGGTGTATTTTGAAGGAAATACTGAAAATGACGTGTGTAGCATGAATTGATCGGAAATAAACGGGTGGAAATGTAGCAAGAGACAGGGAAAAGAGAGGAAAAAATACTTTCAACTTTTTTAATTTCATTTTGCAGTTGTATGTGACTTTGGTGTGTGAGCTGTGGCGGTGGTGGTGGTGTAGAAAATATCGGAGTGATTAAGATGGCGGGGACGTCCGCGGTGAAAAGTTATGTGGATCGAGGACAAAATTGTGACATTTCTTTAAAATAAATTTGCAGAGGAAATAAGGAGGTCGACAATTTCGCGAGGAAGTTCTTCCCAGTCAAGATCCATTTATGTTTCAATCGATAAAAATGTGAAAAGAGAGGAACATGTAGTCATCGTGGAGAGTGACGAATACCGTTGTCTCCCTCCTATTGCCGTGATTTTTCCAATGGATGAACAAGTTGTTTTCCTGCCAAACAAAAGCTCCGAACAATTGTGAATTACTGTTGCAATTAACGCTAGTTAAGAATTTCCTTGTTCCTATAGAGTTTGGTAGTTTTCCTGTTTGTGTTTAGAGAAATCCTGTTGCCATCTGAGGGCACCGCTGTAGTCGGTTGCTTATCTCCTTATCCTCCAGTGTATTGTGTGGAGACTAGTTGTCCTTTTCTCGGCACTTGGTGCTCTCTTGGAGTTTTTGCAGTGCTGAAGTAGTGTGCGTGCAATGTGGCGAATTCACACGTACACGTTTATGGAACAGTACTAAATGTAACCATCGCAAGTGTGTAAAATGATTTAGCAAATACTTTTTAGTACACGGTGAAAAAACATTTTGACATTTTGTTCGCATGTATGTGATCACAGAGTGAAATGAAATATTTTTTGCGAAAAAAGCAAAGAACTGAAAACAATTGTGAAAAGCCTTTTTTGCATTGTAAAACCCCAAATTCACGGGGTTAACTGTGGGTTTTGCCTACAGCCGACGAACTTTTGACTCCTGCCTGTTGGCCAGTTTTCGGTTCGGTCACCTTTCTTGTATATTAATAATAGTACTGACGGAGAAAGACCCGTTCGCATTTCAATTAAAAGGTTCGGGGAGCAGACGGGCGTCGAGCGGATAAATCCATTATCTAAGCTTTCCGGTGACAAGGAAGTATGGCCCCTTCCCCAGAACTCGGTCAACCAAAAGCTCCTGATAAAACACCCCAGTCAACCGCGGCTGGAGGTAACAATGTGCAAAGTGATAATATCTTAAAAAACAATGTCAACAGTGATTCTAGTTTGAATAACGATACCAAAATGAATAGCTTCGATGACCATTCGCACAGCACGAAAAATTCAAAAGACTCTGCGCCACCAGCAGCAGTAGCAACGTCAGCACCTGCAGTTTTTTCCAGTTCTCTAGGCAATTCTGCTGGGGCTTCCAGTTTAATTGCAACACATGCCAGTACGACCCATTCGAATAGCTTGGATTCAACGGTAAGAAGCCTTTTGATCTGTTTTTAAAGGAAAATTAAAAAATTTCGTGAGATAATACGCAGCCACGAGAACTGCTAAAGGGGGTGGTTGGGTGGGACGGTGTTTTATGGTTCTTCTTCTCGATCTCTGACTTGCCCCAAATGTGAAATCAGAAATGTTTGGAAAATGGGCGAATTCGAGTGGGCATAAAACTCATTTACGATGGAATTTGTTTACAATCCTGGGGGTAGGTGAAGGATCTCTGTTGCCCCCTGCAATAAAATTGATCCCTTCACCCTTGGGTGATTTGTCGTTTTAAATTATTTCAAGAAATCAATTAGGAGCAAGTGCTAAAGCTGCAGGAAGATACACAGGAAGGGACATTTGTTTTTAAATTCATCATAATAAGGCACTTTCGAGAAGTATATTTTATGATTAGTCAAAACTTAAAAAAAAAACTTCGCTTATTTATATTTTAGTGTAAGGTTTAATAAAAAAATCAAATTGTTGTTCTGTACTGCCTGTGTGATTGTAGCATTCAAGCATATATCGGGCCAACCCCCCAAAACTACAAGCTATGAACTGGTCTCAGCACTAACAAATTAACCATTATTTTTTAAAGATAAAAGCAAATGGGGTGGCGAAGTTTATGAGCCCAGTCGCTCCTATTTTAAAACTTTCATAGAAGGAGTTCAGTGTTTGCGTTTAATGCCAGTTGAGTCATTCAGGAGGGAAATCAATTAACTTCACTTTTTGTAAATTTTGTTTTATTAACACCCAAACGCGCAAATAGTACGTGGCTTTTCAGATTTTAAAAATTAATGAGAATACCCCTGAAAAAGCAGCATTTTCCAAATCAGTAATTGTACCAATTTTATTAATCCCATTTTCTAACAAAACATCTTTTTAAATTTAATTCAATTTATAGACTTTTAACAACATAGCATACAGTTGGAAGCTTTATGTATAACATAAACTCTTCAATTACTTTATGGAGCTAATTAGTTTGGCTAAAAGACCAGTGGTTTGGAGCCTTTCGGACAAACACATTCATCTCTTATTATTTAGTGTGATCAAATGGGGTTAGGTTCGTGAAGAAGTGATGTAGTGGGCATCCTTTTTCTATCTTTGGAAGTTGTGTTTTTAGGTAAAGTGATTGGTACTAAAAAAAAGTCGATTCTTTTTTGAAGAATTGTTGGTTGTTGTAAAGCATATAGAGGGTTTGTGGTGAGTGTTGTAATTTTCATTTGTCTTCCTTTTAATCCAATAAAAATCTGGCATAGAGTTTTCACCATAAGCCCTCGATAGAGTGAAAAGTCTAAAAAGAAAGAAATCTAGACTGACGTCAAACTTAAAAGAAGCAGAAGATAGTTCTTAACTAACAACAATTGTTTGGCAGTTAGTGTGCATCGGTCCAATTTAATCAAAAAGATAATTCTAACGGTTTTTGAAATAACAATTTGAAAATTTTTTGGTCGTACTTTCGGATGACGGAGGGAGGCAGTATAGTTTATATCGATGGCCCCAATCCATACTATGGTAACTCATAATCTTTACTTTTCAGTAGACATGGCGCTGATTATGAAAACATACTTTATTCATATTTATTGCCCAAAAATTACTTGCAAGGTGAACGTATGATGCTATTTTATTCGAAATTGAAAGTAAAGTGCAGCTAAAACTACAATATTGTAAATTTATAAATCAATTTATGTAATTGTTTTTTCACATAGCTTAAGTATTTTTGATATACAATAATGTTGTAATGTGACTTACACCATAGAAAATTTTTTTGCATGACTACAGCTCGAATTGATGTGCGAATTCAAATAATCTCATAATGGCATATCGACTTAACTTTACACTGAACTGTGCGGTCTATTATGGTATCTTGAGTTGCTTTTGCTCATTATTTGGAAAGTGTAAATTGTAAGACAAGTTGGCTTAAGGTAATCGGAACAGAATTTATGGTAACATTCATACGTGACAATTTTATTCTATGAACTGAACTTGTCATTATACTTACAATAAGGAAATATTTCATTACACAAATTAATTAGAGGACTCTATTATATAATTTGTTAAATTGTTTTGTAAATTAATTTAGAATTTTAATTACGCTTTGCAATTACTACATTTTATTGCAATATCGTATAGAGGTCATCTCGTCCTTTCATTTAGAGACCACACACGTATTGTTATTTTATCTTGAGATATTAGTCCTCTTGCCTTTTAAACACCCTCCTCAATGTGCAGAATTCATTCTAGTAGGTATGTTCACTGAGCTTGTGTGACCTAGTTGGCACAACTTCCCTACAAACATTGCGAATCGAGATCGATGTGAAAACATGCCGTATCCTCTGAATCTGCCTACGAGATCGAACTTGATTTCGAATCGAAATAGGCTTAGCAACGTAGTATAAGGAACACATTCCCGAACTGGACTATCAAAGTTCATTCTAAAAGTGGTCAAGAGAATCTCATCTTCAGCATCATGATTTCGATTTCCAAACGGTTATTGGCTATTCTAACTTTATTCGTACAATTTTCCATATCACAGACTGGCGTAGTTACTTCGTATTTCATAATTAAAGCAATAGCGATTTTTTTAAATGCTGCTTTTTTTGTTTTTAGAGGTCTAGCCTAAATTCAGAGAACAACCCTATGATGCAAACAGCACGGCTTAGGCGAAAGGAAATTTTGAGGAAAAAGAGATCGGGAATTATTTATGTAGTAACCTGGCAAATATTGCAAGCTAATCCACAATTTTATAGTAGCATGAAGTCTAACTGCAAATCCCAATGGCTTCGGAAATACCTACAATTCTCGTCTGTAGAATTGTCTCAACCACTGTTACCCAAATAAATCACTGCGTCCTTTGCAGGAATCGAACGCGCGCCTACAGATGATTAACCCTAAGATACTTATATTTCCTTTTTGAAGGGGGAAGTGTCCAATAATTTCATTTCTATCATATCATTTCTTAAAATAAGGTTGTTACGTTTTTCTCTGCATACACAAAATACTGCATTGACTAAAAGGATTTCAACTATTGTGTCTTCTTATTTTGACCACTACTGTGATCTTCCAGCTACCACGCAAATTGGAAAGTTGCGAGATCACAGTAGCGGTTAAAATTGCACCAAAAGACCCGTTGTGGAAAGATTTCACGGGAAGTTTCGTTTCCTATACAAGAAAGTGTTTTTATTGTAGCATTTTGAAACACTTGCAGTGTAACTGTGAACATTTCGGAAAATTGAGAAAAAAAATTGGAGGAACAATTGCTCAGACACTATTTAAATTGTTAACTGAGATTATTTTCAAAAACTGCCATTAGTTTTTATTGCAGAGTTATCTTTTTATGTACTTATCTGGAAAAATTAGCATAATTTAATTTTTCGCTGTGGATATATTGTCGTTCGGGAAGGAAGGTAATCTTTTGAACGATATGTTGAAAAGTAGTTGCCACGTGTCGTTTAAAGCAAAAGAACTGTTTTGTTTTCTTCTGATATGTTCTCGAAGATTTGGCGATTTTAATTAATCTTTCTTTGTTTTTAGAACCTAAAAAATTTGGACGATTGCAATTTTAAATCGCTATTGGACGAAGCCTATCTATATCGGAGTCCTAAAGACCGAGAAAATAAGAGTGAAATATTCCTTGTAAGTATTGCGATATGTTTTTAAAATGGAACTGTTTTTTAACACTTCTTTCGCAATATTTTAGCAACTACTACAAAAAGCTGAACGCAAAGAAGAAGAAAGTGAGTACTTACTGCGGTCCCATTCCTCAAGATATACGCAAGGGTCCAATAGGCACAAACACGGCGGATCATTGCAAGATCTCGATAAAACCGCCCATAATGAAGTCTCTTTAGATGTTTATGGCAACCGTTGCCATCAACATCACCACAATTCACGTCCAAAAAAATATTCATCAGTTTCGTCTAGGCAGAGGGAGGGCGGAAGTTTGCCGAGTAACGTAAATGTCTCAAATTGCAATTTAAGCATCTGTGAGCAGCCGTTCTCGAACGAAGAGACAAGCAAACGAAGAGGAAAGAACGAACGCACCTGCTCTGGAACTAGTTGTGCCAGCGGAACGTCGGGAACATCCTCAACCGTTTCGACTGGCCATGACTCTTTGAGTTCTGGACAAATCAAAGACGACACATACACAAATTCCTCAGGGGACACGATAATTGACATGAATGATTCTTTCACAGATGACACCCAACATCTCTTGGCCCATGATTCCCTAGCTCAGGTAAGATCAGACTGGGAATCGTTTCATCAGGTATTCCACAAGATACCTTTTTTCAGGGAATATCTGAGCCTCTAGATTGTGATGAAGGAACTGAATTGCCTACACTGAAAAAGATTCCTGTGCGTTCTACAATGGGTTCATCAGCGTCTGGGAAATTCGAATGCCCTCACGCTGATGCAAAACACTATGTTGACGAGTCAGTTACATTTCCGTCGCTAGAACGTGGTAAAAGCGTCGAACCCACTTATCTGCACTTAGATGAAAGCTACAAAGCCTGCAAGTCGATTCTTGGGGGCAAGTCCGACATTGAGAAGCCGTCAACAACAATCTTCTCCAACACAAGGACCAGTACGGTAAGAAATACTTCATACACCTTCATTTAATGCTGCTGTAAATTTAGTTGTTTCTCTATTTTCCTTCACAACAGAAACATTGTGATGAGAACGGCAATTCTCTGAACTCGCCGTACAATTCCAGTCAGTCGCAGTCAAAGGGTAAGAAAAAGAAACTCCCGTCCGAGAGAAATACCACAACACTGAACGTTCAATTATGTGATGGCTACCGGGGTTTAGACAGCGTTGAGGAACTGCTGAAATTCATTGAAAACACCGACACTAAAAAAAATGACAAGAATTTGAACGCCAGCAAGAAAAAGGAGAAGAAAAAAGATAAGGAGCGGGATAAGGATCTAAACAAAAAAGAGATCCATAAGGTTAAAAAGAGCAATTCTCTCGAAGAACTGAGAAGCTGTACAAAACTGGACGAAGACGAAAAGCCCGAGAATCCGGTCACAATGAGAAATAAAGGAAAAAAGACCAGCGTCGCGTCGAGCTCAGTTAGTGATGGCAAAGAGAATTTGAAGCAGCAAAATAATAAGCGGGGCGAAAGGCGATCATGGGGTACTGAGGAATTGACATATTTAGGTGAAAACAATGCGATTGAAGAAGTTCGAGAAAAAGTTAAAGAAAAGGAAAAAAAGAAATCTAAAGAAATTCCCGAGAAACACGAAAAACCCGACGGTGCAAAGAAGAGAAAAGATGATGCCTCCCTTAATTCGATGCCATCAGTGCTAACAGACTCAATACACAATGAATCTGCTGAATTTCATGTCGTCACAAAGAAGAAAAAGGCCAAAAAACGGCAACAAGCAGATGAAACACGTGCGGGTGGTGTGAAAAGTGTTTCAATTAAAGATTCGCCGACAGGAAGTTCCACATCAACGGTGGTGAGTCAAAGCCACCGCAAGTACCAGGCCAGTTCGAATTTTACTAACGACAGAGAGATCTACCTGAACTCGTTCAATATGAACGAACCACGCCGAAAGTCCACGTCATCGGTTCCTCCATCGGAGAAATCTGACTCAAGTGATTTAGATTCTGTTCATTCACTTCCCGTTGAATCAACTAGCAATCGTCACCACACCCCTGGTAATTTGGTTGTATCTCAAGCAGCAGCAGCAGCGGCAACAGTTGCAGCATCAGCAACAATGACAGCTGCCGCCTCAACCGGAATTTCGTCGGCATCGTTACAATCCCAGCCCCAGTCGTACGCGGATATTGCGCGGACGATGAACGCTGGCAAGTACTACAGCTCAATCACTTCGCCGCCCATTGATAAAATGGACAAATGGCCAAGCGTGTCGGCATATTCGATGTCCAATTCCAGTAGTGGTAGTGGTGGCAACACCAATAACAGTACGAGCTACGCCTTCGGTGGTAGTGTCAGCGACGCCCAGATCGAAACAAGCAAGAGCTACAAGAAATCACTTAATAAAGACTTTCCCTATTTGGTTTCGGACAAGGGAAACAACTCCAACAACGATGCAGGCTCCACCTGCAGCAGCACGAGTAGCACTAGCACGGTGGTGAAGCAAATTTCGTATTCGCAAAGTCTAAACGAAGACAAGCCCACTAGCCACATTAGTGGTGCCCGATCGCCAAGAGCAGCAACAAGTGGCACTCGGTTAACAGACGTCGTTAAATCAAATGAATTGTCAAGGCAAATATTGCAAAAATCAAAAAGCGTCGAGAGTGACAATTACTACAGTAACATAGACCAGTACCCGGCTCTAGAAAAGACTGTGAAAAGGTACACAAATCAGGCCACATTGTATGACGTAAAGTCTCCAAATACGTCGTCAAATGTCCTTCAAGCAGCGCCTCTCGTGCCAACTTCAAAACTGCAGCAACAACAGCATCAACAACGTTCACCAATGGCGAATATGTCTCCGGCTCCAGTAGAGCACGTTGGCCAAACGCAACACTTTAACAGTGTGGATAGCGTGAACTATGCCTCGAATGTTGCTGCCTATAACACCACACCCAGCGCAGGCTGTAATCCTAACAGCAAGAAGATGAAGCAACAGCAGCAACACACCAGTGCTAAATACATGTGTTCCGATAATCCACAGATCAATTTGCCATCAATTGTGGAAGCCAACAATGTCAAAAATAGACAACAACAGATGATGGCGCATCAACCACTCCAACAGCCGCCAATGATTGCACTAGATCAACTTAGTAACAATAGTAGCGTTAGTGCAAGCAGCAACAAGAAAGTAAAGACGGAATCCGTGTCATTGCAGCAGACTCCAGTGGTGACAAACAATCCTCAAGGCCGAAAAAGTAAAAAAGATAAAAATAGTAACACAAAAGTCACCGGCAGCAGTGACCTAGTTTTGGCGACGGCACCAATGCACACCACCATTACCAACAGCACGAATAGCAATAGTAAAATATCCAATCGGCCAGCTGTGATTATTCTTAACGATATCAATGATAGTTCTCTATCAACTGCCAATGACTTTACCTTCGGAGATTTCAATGAGGAAGAGCTGCGTCTATTCGACAACAATCAGCAGTTGGATGATTCTGGACATTTCAATTTAAACCAAAGTGGACAAGATGTTGTTAGCGGAGTTTTAGTTGAAAGCGTTCCGTTGCAATCTGATGAAGCTATTCATTTGTCCCCACACTCTGACCAGGGTTATGCTTCCTCAAACAACCGAAGTATATTGTCGGAATCGACTGATAGCAGTCTGCTGTGCAACCGAACCGAAATGGATCAGTCGGTTCCGGTAGTTGTTGACAGTGGCGACACTAACAGTTCTGTCAGCAGCTGTAGCGTCAGTAGAAAGCCACAAAATGCGACGGCAGCAGTTTCGACAGAAACGCCACCATCGCTAGCAGCACCAAATACGACGACAAATTTAGGGACAAATTATGTAGTTGCGTCAGCTAAAGTAGACCTTAGTTGTATTAGTAGTAATAGCCTTAATAACCATAGTGAACTTAGTTACGATCCTTGTATAATAGCTGTTAATAATGTTGATATTAATCGGAACAAGAGTACCGTTATTTATAGTAGCGATAACAGTGTGCAGCAGCAGCAGAAGACCCAGCAATTAGTGAATCAAATTTTAGTCAACTCATCGTCGGGTGTTAATAGCAGTAACGTTAACAATAACGGTAATAATAATAATATAAGTAGCACCACTTCAGGGATGTCGTCCAGTAATAATAATTCAACTCCATCATTGTCATCGTTGTTAGATAGTACGATAAGTGCGAATAGTGTCGTGAATAGCAACGATATGTCAGGCACTGTCGCCACCGCTGCTATTATTCCTAGTGCATCAGATGCCACCTCCACATCCATATCCTCAGTCATTGACAATTCATCTTTAGCCGCAAACAGCAGCTCTACAGCCACCACTACCACCACTGTTACAGCAAACTTTGATGAAAATGACATCTCCACAAACAATCAAAAGAAGTTCAACAAAAAAGAGATTAATATCCGGTTTGTTGCACCACCCGCTTCCAGGGAATTGAATTCTACCAACTTTGAGAAAATTGTTGATTTCGTTGGTTTGGGTGAGTACGTTTCTTCCAGTTGGTTTTTAAAAATTGCTATAAATAGGATTTTCTTTCTCCTTGATTTGATTCGTTTAGAAAGAGGATAGTAGCATGCCTATTGTACTGATATAGCTATTTTCTTACTGATATGATTGAAGTTTTCTGAAGACTCCTAAATTTTTGTATACACTGAATAATGAAATCCTATTACATACTCCTACTTACTTTTAAGATCAGTTCTTCCAGTATAACGTTCATATGTAGAATCCAGCTCACATTTAAAAGATAAAAATCGAATCGCTCAAATTCCATGCCTACGTCACAGCATTGTTGTATTATTTTAGTAGAAGATTGGTCCTATTTTGGTTCTTTGTGTTAAAATTTTCCAACACTATCTTTTTCGTGTATAAATCGTAGCAAACTGAATTGCATTGCAATCCGCCCTCTACAAAATCTCACATCAGAAATGCTGGAGAAATGCCAACTAGTTTTTTGGAGTCGGCGAAATCTAGAGCTCTATAACCAATGGAGGTTGCTCGGTACTACAGTAGGTCGGAGATATTTTTCATAACCCTCGGAGTGTTAAAATATCCCATGTCATGCCTTGGGATATTGTTTTAAACTCTTTACAGCTTTTCTCCGTTCATTCATGAAAATGATGTTAAATCACCTATCACCTTCCCTTTATATTCCCTTTGAAGGAGAGTGAGTGTTGTTGTTGACGCTGTTACTGAATTTCTTCGCTGCCAAACCTACTAGACAATCCTATGAAATCCTGTAACATCTTGCTGGAACTGGAACCGTGTGTACATCAATATGTTGTGCATTTTTTTTTTATTTTACTTCGCACTCTTCCCAGCACTGAAGATTTCGAGGATTTATTTAAAGGCTAGGAAAATAATACTTTGTCAGGGCCTTTTGAAACCAAAGCAGCGACCTGTCCATTCCCGCTGAGCTATCCAAAAAACTACTTTGCATGCCTAGTAATAGTGAACAAATCCACAATTTAATTTGGCTATTATTTTCTGACAGAATCGATCGACGAAAGAAGCAAAGAACAAGGGGTTGTTGATTCAGTTCCACATCCAAGATCGAGGGTGGATTTTTACATGCTGGTACAGAATCCTTGAAATACTTATCTACTTATACGCATGTAGTGTCTGTCTGTACATTCATTTATTTTACATAATATTGAAAAGAGCGATAGAATGTGCGATTCTAAGACGAAACATGCAACGTGCAGAAGTTTTGTCTGTCTGTCTGTTGGTTTGTAGAAGGTTGCGGCTAAAACAGCTGGCCCATTTTTAATGAAACTTGGTTGTGTTACCACACCAATCTGTACTTTGCTTCATTTCGATAGCTACACGAGTTCCGGAGTAATCGACGAAAACGATAATTATCTAAGGGACATAAGGCAGCGCGAGTTGCTTTACAAACCAAGCGAAATGTCGACCACACTGTCCGTCGTGATGGCTGGTTAAGTGTCCAGGCTAAGCGAGGTAGGGAGGGGTGACAAAAGCTATACTGAGAGCATATAAGTACCACTTGACTCTTAACGATTTGGTCCTACAAGTTTTAATCTCGATATTTAAATTAGCCGTGAAAATGAGTGAGACTCTGTCCATCTATTGCGTTTATCTACTCTGTTAAGATCGCATCAAATCGAAATTGAAAGTTTAACTATTAAAGGTTTACTTATTCTGTACATCAATTATCCGTCCATCAAACTCGAATTAGCCATGATTGACAGTCCTTATGTCTCCGGAGCATTGTTTAATGAAATGGTGCAACCTGTCCTCTTTCTAATATTAACGCTAAACAAATTGTAACTGCTTTTTTGTATTTTTCAGCTTGGGAAGAAATTCTACACGGAGTCAACCGCGGAACACAATTTTACAATGGACAATAAATTTGAAATCGAGAATCCATGGAATCCTGCTTTGATAGAGAGGAGTATAAAAAGCAAATTTAGAAACAAACAAAAAACTGAAGAAAACAAATAGAATTTTTATCATATTCTTAATTTAGTCTACGAAATATACAAAGAATTATAAAGAGAAGAATCTAACCTAGGAGTGTGTGATTGCGTTTTAGTGTCTGTGGTGCCCGCGTGTACGTATGCCTGCGCTCTGTGCGTTACCGAGTAAAGGGGGACACTGAAATTCGATTTTACTGGCCCTCCTACTCTCTGACTATAAATAGCTTGTGTAAAACAATCTTAAAATTATTATTAAAGGAAATTTATAAATTCAAGATTTAT
Source organism: Dasypogon diadema (assembly GCA_006980735.1). Classification (NCBI taxonomy): domain Eukaryota; kingdom Metazoa; phylum Arthropoda; class Insecta; order Diptera; family Asilidae; genus Dasypogon; species Dasypogon diadema. The sequence continues at coordinate 88,045 of QYTT01085643.1, forward strand.
TATTAATGCTATTAATTATAAACAATAACGATAGTTTGTAAGAAAAGCGAGATGGTGATGCAGTTGTAAATGAAAAAAAGAAAAAGAGATAGAGATAGATATTTAGAGTAACTCGTGTAATGAGAGAATGTTTTCTCCTATTTTAATGCAGAAACACACAAAAAAAGAGAGAATCGTTTCCTTGATAAACAGTAATGTAATTTAACAAATCTTTGAACTTAGTCTTAACGAGTAAAGGCGAAGGCTGAGAGATAGAGAGAGAAGCAGAGGGTAGGGAGACGGTGAAAAGAAGGCCAAGAAGATAAAGAATATATGAATTTATATGTAAAAAATATTTAGGTAGGCACTAAATAAAATATAAAAAAGTAAATAGTGAGGAAGTATGGAAATATTTCAAAGATAAATATGAGAAAAAGTAGCTAACTGACTTATTTAAAAGAATTCGTTTAAGGTAACTCTTGTGCGTCCAACACAGGACAAATTGAATTTATTTTTTCTTTTTCAATTTATTTTCTAGGGAAGAACACTCATCACTTCTTTTATTATTTTTTTTCTAGAAATTTGTAATTGAACACAAAATTGGCACTAACTTGAAATATTGGAGAAACCACTTTTTTTTGTAAAACTCATGAGAAGAGGCATAATTTATTCCGAGAGGGGAATTGTGCAGCGGCAATGGCAATTTGTGACTTGTAATTTATAATGGTATCACAGGTGAGACATTATTCCTTCAATTAAAATAAATATTACATTCTAATTAGTTTAAATTGGTGAATAAATGGCTCGTCTGACGGATTCGTGTTCAGTACAGTTTTATACATTTCATTAATGTAAAACTGTTTTAAATAATAACTGCACATTGTTACATTATATTGATCAACAAGTTAATATTTTATTAAAGGACAAGAAAGTCACATGAAAATATTCAATCCAGCGATGTCACTAATTGCTATGGCTATGCAGTTCTCCTACATTAACATTAAAGGCCGAAAATTTTTAGACAAAGGTAACAAAAGTTCCACAAAATATTGAAATTGAGTGTAGAAAAAAATTACAAATATTTTTAGGAAAAAAAATAGTAACAAGAGTCCAGACCAAATTATTTATTGACATTTTTTTTAATCTTTTATGTAGTAGTTTCTTTACACTTTTATCTTTTTCTCTACAAAAAAATGTTCCTGTGAAAAATACATCAGAAACTTTTGTTCATTTATAAAAAAGAAAGAAAAACAAAGGAAATAATGAAAACTCAATGGAAACCCAATTTAACAAAAACAAAAGAAACTAGCACGGAAAATATTATCATCATTTGATGATTGAACACGCAATAAAAAAGAACAAAAAACATTTGTTGCTACCGTGTAAATTTATGAATTTGCATTAGGACCAAAAAATTGATAGAAATCAGGCACATACAAATGCCGAAAAGAAGTATTTTTCAATATTGCTTTAAATTATTTTTCTTTTCATTGTTGGCTTTTGTTTACCCGGCAGTTGTTTTGTAGTACACTTTTTTTTTGTTTGTTCTAACTCATATTCCGCTCTTGTTTTGCAGTTGCAATTTACTAGTAATTTACACTTAGCTGCTAATTTGTAGGTAATTAATTTAACAAAAATTAAAAAAGAGAAGAAAACGTATGCGCTGTGAAGAAAAATTACATAGAAAATCAGCAAAATTAATAATATCACTTCGGAGAAGTTATTTACGTTTGTATTTTTAACATTTCGTTTTTAGCTTTTGGTTAGTTTTACGTTTCTCTTTAAGAATTTATAACTTGTGAACATGGCAGTGTGATAAAAAGACAGTAATGGCCAGATGTATGCGTGAAATTGAATATATAATTAATGCCGTACGCTCTAAAGGCAAATTTTCGACAACTGAGACAAAATACTTTTATCGAGGATGCTTGGTACACGCTGCTTCTGACCTAAACTCAGAAAGCCCCGGTAAATTTTCCAGTTTTTACTAAGATAAAGTCTGACGTATTCATATTATTAGCTGACACCACTCATGCGACCGTTTTATTGCATATCTTAGCTAAACGTAAGGGACATATATCTTGTTTAGATTGTATTCAATTTGGTCAATATCATTCACATGCTGAGCACTTATATATATATATATATTTGGTTTGTTGTGATCTTTTTGGAGATAGTTGTACTCGGAGATGTGCGCCAACTTTTTACAAAGGAATTGTGAGATTAACACAATTCTTCTGTAAGATCTTTTATCCTTTTGGTTTTGTACTATTGACTGCATCGCTCACATAGATCCATAGATCTGTGGTTTCAGACTGATTCCATCAAACCGATGACATTATCTGAGTCGTCATACAATATGCAGTCAATCAAAACAAAAATATCATTTGTGCAGAGAAAGTGCAATAAGAAAAGCGCAATAAGAAAAAAAAATCCCTAACCGCATCTATTACATTCTGTTTTAGATTGTTGTTATGCCATTGCGACATTTGCTCTGGTGCTCCTATTGAAGAAGAAAATATAGCCAAGTTGCGCGTAACTTGAACAAGGTTTCATTTAAATTAGAATAGGTTTCATTTAACTTGGAAATGGCTCCCGCCTTTTGAAACTTCTCTGCATTTTCCATTTTTAAGCCATTTCCGAATTACACTAGACGCTTTGCAACTGTTATGAATCTTGGTTAAAATGCATTTGTCTTTAGATAACTTTTAAATTGGAGTAACCAATGATCATCTGGCACTAAATATGTTCTAATGTTAATTTTTTTTATTCCACAGTAGTTATTGTTTTAAATTTTCTTAACTTTTTCGAACATCCACTACATTAGTTCCGTATAATAAACATAAGATTATTGGAATAACAAAAAAAAACAAGTAAATTTTTAATTCATCTGAGCATTTTCTGGCTGTAAAAGTTTCGAACAATTTTCTCTTGGTAGGTTTAGAAGTTACACGATCAACAACCTCTGCTGTAAACTGGCAAATTCCGTTTGCTTACTATAAACAGAAGATTTACGCAAAGGACAGGGATTTGAGGAAGTAGAAACATTCACTGAAAATGTAACCAAATTAGTTTTCTTTCCATTCCCCACTAAATTCGATTAACCTTCCCGAATTCTCAATTATGATTCCACATCAGTTCTTCGAAAATTTGCCAATTTTCTCAACATTTCGATTGCACCTCAAACTCAAACTGCCACGGTCACAACCAAACAATCAATCAAAATGTAAATTAAATTAAGAGAATGAAGGAAAATCCGTAATTATATTCGACATAATCCAAACATTTGGTGTTCGTTAAAAGATCGTCCTTCTGACGAAGACTGATTCACGAGATCAATCCACATTCGCTAGATTCGAAATCATTTCTGTGTGGAAATCATTTGATGATGAATGGCACCGAATTTGTGTTCGAGCTAAAACTAGGCAAAAATTCTAATCATTATTATTTAAAAATAAAATCACCTTATTTATATTTTGTTCATTTTTGTTTTAATGTATAAGTGGAGTGCTTATGTAGTGAAGGAGTATGGAATGGAATTGCCTGTAAATTTGATTTTAGAAAAATAGCACAAAATTTCTTACAAATCCGAAATGAGCCAGCTAAATTTTAGACTTTTGGCGGATATTAAGGAACAAGGATTAATGTCTTAGGAATTTTATTGGCATGATCTTTCGATGAAAACAAGTTTCTTCTGGGATGATTTAAACTAATAATAATTTGATTTTTTTTAACTGTCCCAGGTATCGCTACTCTTAACTCAGTAGTATCAAAAAAATGTTGTTTGCATTTCAAAAGGGTTAAATGCTGCTATAAATTCATTCATTCAACTATTCGATCCGGGGTGACAAAAAAACTGTTCCACTTTATACAATTCCCAATCTTCTGTTTCCCCCTTCCCTGCATTTAAATAATTTTTTTTTATCCTTTTGATAATGCATAATAAATCCTTATTAAAGCACAAATTTGTTTCGTTATCATGTTCTGTGATATATCCTCTGATGCGATCTCTATTCCAACTACTTCTCAATGAATGCAGTCAATTCGAAAAGATTCTCCTGTGCCTGAGAAAACCCGAAATTTTATACAGTGCAATTTTCGAAAACCTTTATTAACTTGTGCAAGAGGAGAATACAATATTGACAATTCTAATATTCCCTCTACATTAGCCTGGAAGGTGATAATAAAACATTCTACATAGTCCTAGCTGGAAAAACTTTCAATATCAAAGAAATAGTAAGCAATGTTTGGACGGTTCGAAGTACCAAATAAATTTTATAAGGCCTAGGTCCACACAAAACTTTGTAAGTGGAAAAATTGAATTTATTTAAATATCTCAGCGTACAACTAAACTCCACTGAGGACATCTCCCAAGAAATACATACCCACAACATAGAGAGTACCATGCTCTTTGCTTCGCTAGGATCCGTTCTGAGACATTGGTTTTCTCTCTTGGAAATTGAAGGACCGCATTACCAGGTGCTGGTGAGTATATGAAAAGGATGAATGATACTAGATTTTTGGTGTACCAACATACAATAACTGAGGTGAATGGGCCACGAGTTCTGAATGGACAATACCAGACAATACAGAAGTGCAAGACTTACTAGAAATGCGTCGAATATAACTTAGTCATCGACACAGGCAACTACATTAACTTTGTTTTTTTTTTTTTGCAGCCGAGTCAGGACTTTTAATTGAAGTGATAGGACCTTTTCTTGTAGACACACTTTCCGCTGGCAGTCCACCAATTAATTTGGTGGTACTTGGCAGCTTGTGCTAATTACTGGTTCAATATTCGAGGAGGTTTGTTGATATTATAAAGCTGCTGCAAGATGCCAAACCCCATGAAATGTTAGGTAGGTTCAAGCACAGAAAAAGTAAAGAATTTCTAGACGACGTTTCTTCCATGTCTAAGATCGCAAAAAGAGCAAGCCGGAAGGAGCGATTCTAAGGCACTTCAACTCTTATTTATTAAGGACGAAGTTTTCTAATCCAATTAATATATACCTGGCTTGAGAGAGTTTGAATCAGAAGGAATATTCCAGGCTAAGTGTCAAACATCATCAATTCAGACTGAGGTTCAGTTTGCCGAATTACACATGCACTTCAATTTGATTTTGGTGAGATTAATGCCTGCAAAGTTGACAATACCAGAGTACTCTGCTCAAGGCCGCTAAGTTTAAGAAATTATTTCTGCCGTAGCCTCACCATCGCCGTATCCGTTTCGAAGGAAAGAGTTCCGGAACTGATGTTTTGGGTGCAATTTTTGAACAATGAATGAATGAATCGCTTTGTTAAGCCCTTATTCGGGAAATTTTCGCAGAATTCTTTGTTTGTAGTTTTTAAACGGCGAACACTTGCGAAAGCATTCGACAAATCAACCAACGACACCAAAACTTGAGTTAGGCCCGAAAGCTGCTTGGGTGAAAAGATCCCGAAACACTAATTGGTATGTGCGGCGAACAGAACAGATGTACAGACGAGATATGAAATGTCTAACTATTATTTTCATTTCACATTTCACACGGGGAAATATAATTACATTTGCCTAGTCTTGGCTTTATCTAAGGCCGACGGTCGGTATTTTTGCTGCGACTGACTGTGAACATATTTTTCGAATGATTCTATAGGAGATCTTACTTTTTCTTTATTTTTAGGCTGAAATTTGCACACACTATAATTCACAACAAGTGGGAACATTCTAACTAAATCGTGTAAATTCATAAACAAGGAGAATATAGAAAACATAGAAAAACTAAAGCAGCCTTATTGTAAAGTAATTTGTAGTCATAGAGGAGAAACACATGAAAGACATCAAAAAAGAAGTATATCGCGAGGAGTATATTATATATATATATAAATATGCGTATATAAATACAAAAAAGCATAAGTTAAAGTTATCTAGTAAAGTTTATAGTTGCCAGCGCATAACAACTACTACTAAAGAAAGTGGGAGATTTCGCTGAAATCCCGGGAGGTGTGGTGGTGGTGTTAGCTGTTTTCAAGACTCTCTGTGTATAAATAAATATATATATACATATAAAGTAATTCAGGAATATCTAGAAGTAAATAAAAATAAAACAAAATAACTAATAATTGTCTAGCTATATTACTATTATTAAAACAAAAAGAAAACACTAAAATCGTAAGCGAACAAGAATATTCTAAAAAGCAACGCAAGAAATGGGAAAATAACCACAAAAAGCCAGAAATATAATAATAATAATCATCTTTTAGCTAATGCAAATGATACGCACGCAATGTTTTTCTTATTTTCCACTTTTCGTGCAAAAAGCACAAAAGAAAATTTAATACCAGACAACAAAAGAAAAACCTTCCTTTTCCACTTTTTGGAAACTAAATTAGTTGAGAATTTTTGTTGATCAATGAAATAAAATGTAACAAATTATATGTTGACAGTATAAAGAGGAGAAGATAATTATTTAAAAAGAAAAAGTGTAAAAAGTGAATGCCTTGTTAATGATTCTTTCTATTTGGGCTGATTTTGAGATTCTCATAGCAACCACTTAAGATAGTTTGTACGTATTAAGGCTATAGGTTAGAAAAGGAACACTAGAAAGAATGAGAATGAGATGGAGAGTCGAAGTCAAAGTGCAACCGAAAGATATTAACAAACAAAAAGCAAATTAAAATAAATCCACAAACAAGGAAACCGTGTAAAATATTAACAGAACTTATTTGGCAATGAAAGCATAAAAGCATTGCATACAGCCCGCCCCTGGGCATAGAATATTTAAATGTATCTGTAAAAAGATAGGAATTAACGCTAGACGTAAATATCTAGTTTAAGTAAGGCAAAAACAAGGAAAGCACAGCAAAACGAATTAAATAAAAATTGCAGATTTAAAATCATAACACAGTCAAGAATATATTAAAAGAGTGGAAGATGATATCAAAAAGAAGAGAAGAAAGAGAAGAATTGTTGTAGAATAAAATAATTCCGAATTTTTGTAGGCTCTCTCTTGTATTCTTTTTTATTTCTTTCTTTTTCTTTTTTTTGCGACATTTTCATTCATTTTGTTCACATTTACGAAAGACCAAAAAACACTTTAAGACTGAATTTAAAAGGATTTTTTTCCTAGTCTTCAATTATCATTTTATTTTTTTTCTTTTCACTTATTTATGACTTACTACCATGCAATTGTTCCCAAGCGAATTCAATCCTATAGAAACGTCTGTAGCCAGTTGACGTTCCTTAACAAAGCCTTGCAATCCTGTGAACAGGTCTTTCCATCTGTTTCACTCTTTCCCTTTTTCCTTACTACTGTGATCCGACGTGTATTTATATCAAGGAAGATCGTGTCCGTGTGTCCAATCAAAACCATTTTGTCAGTCTGGCATGGTAGTGCGGTCGATTTTATTTTCAATTATCTGTTTGTCTGGTGCTTCTAAGTCCGTTTTTTCTTTCTTGTTTGTTTGTTGTGCATTTGTTGAGTATTTCAGATCGTTGACAAAATCCAACACTGGAGCAAATTTAGCAGAATTAGTTGAAATTAATCAGGAACGTAAGTGAATTCGAAAGTTTTCTCTATTTACAATTAGTTCTTATTTCGAAAAGTGTATTCAAAGATTTAATAAAGGTCAGAAGGAAGAAAATAAACAGAATCCAGAAAATTGATAAAATATCGTGTTTTAATTGTGGACGCACATCTAGGGGGGATAATTCTGTCCAATGTTACTCACTCTGAGTATACTCAGCGGAGACGGGGTTGGTCACAACAGCGGTGTTAGGCTCTTAATTCTTCATTTAAATTCAATTTTCTTATGCCCTGTTACAAATAAGCTATCCTAGGCCCCAATAACGATTCTACTCTTGGCAAGCGTGACCAAGGGGACTTTTGTGACAAGTATGGAAGATACAAGTCCATAGAGAATACGATGAACATCGTGTACAATCTTCAAAATTTATTTGCTTTCCGCAAAGCAAACGCCTCGAACTTCCAGCTATTGTAAAACCGTTTTCGAGAGTGATCAAGTACATCAAGTGTGAACTACGCGGGTGCTTCATGGCCGAGAACATGAAAATTCGGAAATCTAAACTGTCTGCGAATAAATCTACTACACGTGTCGTTTTTCATACAGCCATCCTTACAGATTCAATTTACTCTATCCGTCCGATATCCAAAACGAACACAGCAGGCCACCCCCTTTCGATTCGCATGGGCTAGTCAATGATTTTTGTGTGCAATCCAAAACCCTCCCTCCTAGTTGGGCGCATTTACCTTCAGTCCCCTCCCACCCAATAAAAGAAAAATGTTTTTATCAATGAATTTTATTCAACAAAAGCGCTTTCATCTATCAGCAAAGTAAATAAGAAATATAAAATATCGAAAGTGATCAAAAATTGGAATTTACTGTGCAGAGCAATGCAAGAACGACTTTCTACTAATTTCCACCCCGCAACCTGAGGACGAGATGCAGAGTTGACTCCTTCTGAATGTTGTAGTCGGAGAGGGTGCGTCCATCCTCCAGCTGTTTGCCCGCGAAGATGAGACGCTGCTGGTCTGGTGGGATCCCCTCTTTGTCTTGGATCTTGGCCTTTACATTCTCGATGGTGTCAGAGGGTTCTACTTCGAGTGTGATGGTTTTCCCAGTCAGAGTTTTGACAAAGATTTGCATTCCGCCACGTAGACGGAGCACCAGGTGAAGTGTGGACTCCTTCTGGATGTTGTAGTCAGAAAGAGTACGGCCGTCTTCCAATTGTTTGCCGGCGAAGATGAGACGCTGCTGATCTGGTGGGATACCCTCCTTATCCTGGATCTTTGCTTTAACATTTTCAATGGTGTCCGAGGGCTCGACTTCCAAAGTGATGGTCTTGCCAGTCAAGGTTTTCACGAAAATTTGCATGCCACCCCGAAGTCTTAATACCAAGTGAAGTGTGGACTCCTTCTGGATGTTGTAGTCGGAAAGTGTGCGTCCATCTTCCAACTGTTTGCCAGCGAAAATGAGACGCTGCTGATCTGGTGGGATACCCTCCTTATCCTGGATCTTTGCTTTCACATTCTCAATGGTGTCAGAGGGTTCTACTTCCAGAGTAATGGTTTTGCCAGTTAAGGTCTTAACGAAAATCTGCATACCGCCACGAAGCCGCAAAACCAAATGAAGAGTCGACTCCTTCTGGATGTT
>QYTT01085645.1:7684-49541 GCA_006980735.1 Dasypogon diadema
TTGCTGACCTTTCGGGGGATATTTAGATGCTGATGACCTGTAGTGCGTCTAATAACTAATAAGAGAGACCTTCAAATCTTTGACCTATTGATCTCACTAAGATCCATAGCAGCGTGAACTCCAAACCACGAAATGATTGCATGATTGCCTCGTTGGTAATAAACACTGGGATCAATACTTATCAGAGCCCAGTCTTGTTTTTTATCACCCTTTGCTGCTTGTATCAGGTATGACATTCTTCGTGTCAATAGAATAGCTTTTGGTATCGTCAACCATTTATCCTGAGGCAAAATTTCCTTTATATCTTTAGCTCAGCCTGAGATGTGAAGAGCGTTAATACCCAACTTCTGTACTCCCAGAACAAAAAAAATATGAGTCTATTTAACAAACTCATTAATATGAAAAATCTTAAGTCATTCATCTTTTGCACGAAAACTTCTTGTTGGCCTCCGGAATCAGGTCGAAAGGGTTAAATATAATGAAATTCCACGCCACAATAAATATGTTACAAAAAATAACTGTAAATTATAGCAAAACAGTGGATATAGCTTAATTTACGTACCCATGTTGAATAAATCAATAAAATTATAAGCGAAAGATTGGAAAAAACAATGGCAACAGTAGCAGCAGAGTTGAGCTAAGTAAGGCAATAGCGACAACAATACCAATAGCAACAACAACAACAAATTTTGTTTGTAGCCAAGAAGTGTATCGGTGTCGTGTGACATGTGTTGTGATGTGTGTGACTTAATTTATGCAACCTTTCCCCACTTGTTACTATTCTATTTGCTAACTGCCATGCTACTGGTGCTGCTGCCCTCGGAATTACAATGGCAAATCCAAAATCGATAACAAAAGAGCACACGGCGGATTAACAGAATCAAAAAATTTGACCGCATTGAAGGTATTCAGTTATTTCTTGGGATTTTCGGTTGTATAGGTGTATCCTTAGGTAGATGATGGTAGCACCACACCATGGGAATAGGTATGGAGAGGATTTTCCGTCATTTGAAATGCCCTTTTTCAAGTGAGGTTTTGTTTTTGGTCATGAAGGATGGTTTGTCAATATTACGACAACTGCACCACTTCTGGGATTTGGTTTTCTTTTTGCCCAGATATTAGTGTACTTAAGGTGACTGCGGCTTACATGACATGGGGTGGAGGGGGGGATAGTTTTGTTATTAATGGGGCCAGGTGGAGTTGGAAGCGAAGAGATTATTATGGTGAAGGTAACAGCCAGGATTCGTGTTGCTTATGGGAATAATTTTAAAAGGTCTACTCTCAGGGGTATATTCACGTATAGTGAAAAACAAAACGGAGACGATGGAAATTTATAGCAACTGAGCGATAATTTGCATAAAGGTATGTCTTTATCGATTTGAAAAATTTCTCACCGTTGCCGCTTCTTTCTCCTGCTTCTTCTTAATAAGTTTTCCGTGCATGGATCGGTGTTTTCACCTTAATTGCTAGTTGAAAGATTTATTTTCTGCGGCATTAGGTATAACCGTCATCCTCCAGGGAAGTAAGAAAATTTCATTTCCCCATTCACAGGGTGATATAAAATATGATCTATTGCCATCACGAATAAAAAGAAAAACTTAGTGAACAGGAAAAAAAATCCACTTAACAAAATTTCTCTGTTCACCCGTGCCAGCCAGTCCTCAGGCAAATTTACTACTTTCACCCAAAGGCAAGGAACCTACGAAATATAGAAATAAAATGGTGATGAGGGTTGAATGAATTTTTGTTCCCTTTAATTTCCACAATTATCACATAAATAATAAGAGAAATTAGTCTGTAGTAAAAATATATTAGCTGTAAAACAGGCATGCAAAACACTTTGCTGAGAGTCTCGAAAGGCGACAAAAAATGGTAATTTCTCGTAGATTATGATCAAATAAAAAATGGAAAGAGAATACAAAATAAATATTAGAAGAGAAGAAATTAATACAGGCGCCCAGGAAAAAAAAGGGTGATTTAATTTATTCACCCCTAACTTAATCGATTCCTCCAGAAATTCATTTTCACTTAAAATAAAGAAAATTACTGGCATAGCGTGGCATGAATAGAAGTATTCCACTTGTACTGGAAACACAACGGAAATATCCCAGGGAAAACAACTCCATTTTCCCCAAAATGAATTAATTTTCAAATTATATGTTTCGTACTCGAATTCATAAGTATAGACGTCTGAAAAATTCTGTAGGATGAATTATATTAGAGGTTGACTCAAGGCTATCGAAAGGTGAATTGGAATTTATACATTACACTAAAGAGGAATAGATGTGTATTTTTGTCGTTGAGTGGTTTGGTTTTCTGTTGTGTGCCTATTCAATAATATACGCAATACCACTGCCTTTTTTACGTCTTTGACGAATCGAACTTAATTTGAGCGTCTTCATATTGCTTCATCTCGTTCCCGCTCGTTATTAAAATGGAAAAGTTACAGCTAAGGTTTTACAACAATCTTTCCAGGATTGTCAATAAAATAGACCCTTTGTCTTATTTATTTGCTACCTGATCCCCTTTTCTTTTTTTCAAAAGAGTACACAAACACCATAGTTCCTCTAAGATTACCTAAAATGATCCTTTGGAAGCTTTAACAATTCTAAAGGATTACTACTTATGTTTGCCATGAAACCAACTATAATAACAATAATTGAACGTTTGAAAATTAAAGAAAAAACTGCGAATAAAATGATTCCGATTCTAATTAGTCACTCAGGAATTCTTTTTCACCATGATAATGTCCGAATTCATACTACTACGGTAAACCAACGCAAACTTTTGAAATTTTAGCCTATCCACTGTATACTGACTCGGCTGTGCTCGAGTTTTTCGACTCTTCGTAATTTTTTATAGAAGAGATTTGGAAAAGATAACCGGAAAATGGAGAGAAGTAATTCATCTCAATGGCGACTATACTTATCGGATTTAAGTAATATTTTTTGATAGGTTTTCACTGGAATCTGCGAAAATTTTCGCACACTTCCAATCCTGGAATTTCCACTTTATTTAGAGGTTTGTATTCCCAATAATTTTAATATGACATTTTTATAATAGAAACAGGCTAATCTTCCTTCTCAGACCCCCTCGATGTTATATAAAAGGATTCTATGCCTTGGATTAAGGAAGCCTTTTTTTATCTAAATTAGACTTTTTTCCTCACTTTATAGTTTCAGAATCGTTTCCATGATTCTATCAAAAAATCATTGCAATTTTAGTTGGAACATCTCAAAAAGGGCAAAAAAAAAAGAATCGGAGCACTTTAACTCCTTATCCCTAATGTGGTAGAATTTAAGCTTTGCACGCGATTTTTCTTAGTCACGTTCAGATTTTAATTGTTCGACAAAGTAAAAGCAAAAAAAAAACAGGTTAAGATCCTAAAAATACTTTTTTCTTACTTTTCCGTGCACTACTAGCGTTCTGATTAAGCCCCAGTTAGTCCTAACGATTGAAAAAGTTACAAGGAAAAATGAGCAAAACTATCTGGGAGAAAAAAAGTAAGAAAAGTCGCGAAAACACCCTCTAGACACTGCACGGAAAATTTCCACCAGAGGGTGCTTTCCCTTGTGAATCAGGAAAAAAAAGAGAAAAAGAAAAAGTGAAACAGTCGAAAAAAGGGGAAAAACATCCGACTTAACTTGATCAATTAAAATTCGGTTGTTGCAGTCGTTTGTAATCGCGAATTTATCTAATTAGGCAGTTGTAGGCATCGCTGCTACGTCGGCCTGTGTAGTATTTTTGGCTACTGTGTACATGTAGGCAGGGGCACACGGTGGGCACAAAGCGATTCACCGATGGTTCAGGGGTGAAAAGTCGATGAGGAGTCGTCGGCGAAATTGTGAAAATCGTCTGAAACTGATAAGAAGTGGAAATAACGCCTTCCACCACACACCGTAGTGCTGGCAAAAACTAAAACGACGTTTGCGGGGAGGGGCGGGCAGGGCTCACAGTGTGCCAGTAATTTTGAATTTTCGGCTTTGTGTTTTTTTTGGTTTTGTACCACCCACCGTCCGAATTGGGTTTTGGGCACTGTTCGTTCACCCCCTTGGCATACACCAATCAGCCCAAAATCAGTAATAAAACGTCTCTGAACCCAACGAACCCAATCCTCCCCGATACGACTTGACTATTGCGAAAATCGACCAGACCGACCGACCACCAACTTTAGATAACAACCTGGGGCTCCTTTCGCGAGCCCCATAAAATTCACAATCAACGCTCGCCATGTAATCACTGATAATCTGCAATTTTTGGCAATAAATCGATTAAATCAATTCGGAAATAAATGAGAACGGCAAGACAAGCATCAAATTAAGTTCGTTCGCTGTTGTACAACTTTTATTGTTGTTGCTGCAATTATAGTGTGTATTTTTAGTGAATCTCTCTCTAATCGGTTGGTTCGTTTTTGCTTGCCTGTCGCCAACTTCACTTCGGTCGTTATATAGCTGGGAATTGGGGAATGGAATTTCGAAGGCCACGCAATCTTTAGACTCTAGCCGAGAAGGGAAGGTGGCATGCACCACTCGGGGAATAGAGTCAATTGTGGAAGGAGTAGAAAAACAAATATATATATATCGAAATATTTGAACTCAAGGAGTGAAAATGCAATTAAATCACTCTCTCCCCAGTACGAAGAAGAAATGTCCCAGTCACAAAATGCGAGAAAATCAAGACATTAAATTAGTGAGGCCTATAAAATTGAAATAAAAGGAGAAAAAAACGTTGACAAGAAGAAGCGCAGTGTAAGAAGTTCATTTTTTTTATTTAATTTTTGTCATGACGAGCTTGTTGAAAGGGGAAAATTTAACCGGGTCACATGTCAGACAGTTTAAACACGCGATGAAATGAGGAGAATTACATTAATGTGAACTTTGACGTTTGTCATTTGGCCTGGCCCCATCCCGGCCCCGGATTGCGCGACTCAATCCAAAAACGACGTGAAACTTTTACACATTCGACGAGAATGGGCCACTGGTGGTGGCTGCTGATATTTTCACGTATTTTATTATTCAACTGACAGATTTGCGATGGTGAGGTTATATTTAGGGAAAATGATAGACATTTTTGTATGAAGCGCGGAATGACTATGTAGAAATATTAATTATGTAATAAGAGTTCATTTTTTGCATTTTTATAAGTTAAAAATACATCAGAGGTTTTTGTGTTTCTGGTAGTCTGGTGATGGAGGACTAGTTCGCATAGTGAAAAAAAGCAACTAAGAGGAACAACGATTTCCAGCTATAATAATTATCCAAGCTCAGGGAACAATAAACACACCACAGCTCGCAAGCAAAGGAAATTTTAATGAAGAGTAAATTGGGAATTATTTTAACCTGACAAATGTTGCAAATTGGGACTCAACTAGCTTGAAAGAAAGTCTGTATTATCTCTTTTGGTGTATCTAATTCTCTATCTATACAGATAGATCAAAAATCGAATATAACATTGGGTTAAATATCCTCTGCGAGGATCCAAGGGAATACGCCTTGAAGAGTACACCACAGTCTTCCTGTCGGATGTCAAAGGCGTCCTGCAGGCGGGCAGATATTTTCGAAATCTGGCTACTGAAAATCGTAATCTGTAGAGGTAGTCAAGTGGCTATTAAAGCTCTTATGAAACCCTTTTTCACCATTGCCATTTTCATCAATGGCTTGGTTTTCTACTGGGGAATATTCCATTTCAAATTGGTGTGACACAACTTCAACGCTACAAAAACATATGAATATAAATAAGAAAAAAATAGCACATTGACATTCAAAGTAGGAAATCGATCCATTGATAAATAAAATGAATAATTTCATTGAAAAATATTAGAAGTTGTTAGCACCAATGACATGGTAATGCAAAGGGTAAGGTAACAGAGGGTAATGCGAAAGTTATTGTACCAGAGAAATTTGTGTTTTCTTCTTTGTTTGGTTCTTAATTCTGAGCTGGTATACAAAATCAAATTTTGTTAATTATTCAAACGAGTTGTATTTTTTCACTCCAGCTTTGTCGATTTTTTAGCATTTGAATTTCGAAATTACTCTTGTTGCGCCTCTATATCAAGATCTTATCGTCTACTTTACATCATTCGTCTGAAATCCTCTTAAATATATGTATAGCAAGAAGAGGAGCAGTACCATGAACTCTAATTATCAGGGACGGAATTTTTCATTTAGACCTATTTGAAAAAAGATTAATTCCAACTTGAAATGAAGTTTAATGAATGCCACTTTTTTCACAAAAATTTTGAATCTATTTTTGAATAAATTTCTAAAGCATCCGAATTAAAGCAGTACCACTTTCACTTAACCACGTAAATAAAAAAAATAACGAAAATTCTATACCTAATGATTTCAACACCCTTACCAAACCCTAAAGTTCAAACGCAAACGTTAAAATAACCCCCGTCGACAAGAACAGAAATGATTTTTTTCAGCTAATTTTCCACCCATCGCAATAAACTTTGCAACAAATTACTTTTTAATAACATTAAGAAAATGTTCCCTTCTTTTGTTGTGAATTTGCTTCCTCTACGTCGCCCTACTTGCCACCAATCAGATGTTCCCTTCAACCAGTTGCTTTCTTTTATTCTTTCAAAATTCTCTTTTTTTCTATCGATACATCTTTTATCGAGTAACAATAAACTTTCAAGAAAAATCTTTTTCTAAACCTTAGAAAAGATGAAAAATACCAACAACAACAACAGCAACAGTTTACAGGAGGAGAAAAATATGCCGAAAAAAAATAAGATTAATCGGTTTTTTAAGATTTTCTTTGAATGGAGTTTGCGATTAAAGCGACTCCCTTTTTCTTATTCAGTAGGTACCATTGTTCTGGGTTGGGAAAAGCTTATTTTCCTACCTTCCCAATCCCACCCGTCTCACTTTTGTAAGGCATCGAGCCTATTGTCAGACGAAAAGATGAAAAATTATGGAATTTGTTGTAAACACAATTATGTCAAAAGAAGTTATTAGAACAGCTACAATAGAATGTAATTAGAAATTTTGTCGCTTTTGGGGAGCAATTCAGTCTCTGAGCCGGTGTTTTATAGATTGGTAACAAAGCGATACAAGTTGATAGTGAATTGTATTTGGATTTGGATTGAATTGAGTTGTTCTGAGAACTTTTTTATTAATCGGATTACTTGTATGGAGTTTTATTTGCTTTACAGCATAGCTTTGTTTTTTTTTTGTTCTTTGGATAGTTAAAGTTTCGAGAATATTATAATTGCAGAAATATACTCTGGGTTATTCCAGACTGCACTGAGAGCATTTCGTAGCTAAAAAATCAGTCCCAGACTTATATAAAAGCGTAGGAAACTTCACAAGAAATTAGGACGTTGTTATTTGATCCAACATTTATGTGCGTTCCGGAACAGCAGGGAATCAAAAACAAGGGAGGGAGAGCTCAGTAGTTGATTCATCGAGCCAGGAACCATTCCCCTGGTGCGGGCTGCATGCCACTTTAAAAATTTCAACCCCAAATAGGGCTGAAAATAGTGTGCGAAAGAGTTGGATGAAATGATAAGACTGATATAAAAAATTTTATAAGCCAGTCCCAAAATGGAAACCTCCAGTGGTAGACTTCATCTACACAGCAAGAACGCAGGGAGGACTTCATCAAAACAACACGGTCTCTACGGACACCTCTTGTAGATTTTGCCTAGTGAAGGATGAAATAGCGGCTTACATCCTCTGCGATTGCAAAGCTACTTCAGGCCTAGCGACCTTGAGCAGATGAACTGCTGTAGTATTTCCAACCCTGTGGCTAAATTGAAAATCTGCAACCTTTGATCCAGCCCTGGAGATACAAAAGGCAAAATATATGGCAGTCGGGCTTGTGCCCGCACAGGGACAATAATCCACATGTCTTCGTCTTCCCTGATAAATGGAACAACTATCATCGTACTAGAATTAATAGATATTGACGTATTCGAACACCATCCAGTGACAAAACTAAGGACGCTTTGTATGATTTCTATTAAAAATGGGATAAAACCTTTAACACGAATGAATATGTCACGAGTTTTGAGACCGGTTTCTTGAAATAGGTTTAGTATTTTATCTACTACCAGGAGCTATAGTAGTGTCGATAGAATTCCACCTTGTGGGAACCCACTAGTGAGCCTAATAGTTGTAGATTTACCTTTTATCGTAGTCAGTATTCTACAGCTTTACAATATGTTGACAATCGACCTGGACAAAGTGGTTTGTCATATCACGTTCCTCGGTTTTCTGTCTTATTAAGTCGAAGAGCTTCTTGAAAAGGATACAGGATTCCTTTATGAATGAATATAACGCGACCTCCTTACCTATGAAGATTTTTCGAGAAGTCCGGACCCACAGAAGAGCCTGGTATTCAAATCGGGTTTCGCGGCTATATTACCTTTGGAGGAGGATCTCTAGCGTCTATTTGGTATTGATTAAAAAAAGAAAATATTTCATCTTTACAAGTACCAGGACTCGACTTCAATTCTCTAAAGTTTAACACGTTCAACCCGGCATGAACCAACGGCGGTTCACATGAGAACCTTAAGAGAAAATTACATGATGAACAAAACACAAGTGGAGAAAGCTTCCTTTCTAACAAAACGCCAGGTTTAACGTGTTAAATTTGATTCAAATACAAAATTATTCATTTCGTTCACAATAGCGCAATTTTAAACATTGCACGAAAAAAAAATAAATGATTCCACATGAACATTTAATCGGCTATTTACGTCTAGAACATTCTATTAGAATGGCGACTATAAAGCAATTTCATAGTTGCCAATTGGTCTGTTGTTGCCAGAAAATGTATTAACGTTTATGATGCCATTTTATATTCTACATCCGTACCGGCTATCATCATGAATTTAGTAATATCACGTATATATTAAAATCTCCCCTTCCGTCTCGAAATAATCTTAAATACCGAAATATTGTAATATATTAAAACAAAGCCATAAATTTTGTCACAAATGCCTATGAAGAAAAACAAAATCAGTTGATTCGGGCGATCAGTGATTTCTTAGAAACGCTCTCCGTCACGGTATCAATAATAAGCAAAATAATTTCGCGTTAATTTATTACATTTGACACAGACAATAAAGACGGGAAAATCGAAAAACAGAATCGAAAGGAAAAACACGAAAACACTTAATTCATCTTGGCTGAATCCCAAAATATTTTCAATATTGAAACGAACTGCTATGAGTTTTTGGCCTATACTGAATCGTAAATTAACGAATAACTTAGACCATCCCCCTCCCCTCCCCTCTCCTGGCCGTGTTAGAACATCAGTAGACAGTATCTTCGAGTATAGTGTGTTGATGTATGATGCATGCCGAAGAATGGTATGCACCGATATAAGATTCAGAAGTTTCAGGGCCTGAAGGAGTTCACCTTCAAGTTCCCTGGGGAATCGAAAAATCGAGAATCTCCATTCTCGACGAACCAAACCAGAGCAAAGTAGACGAATTGATTATTTTAATTAAACAAGCCATAGATCATTGTCAGGAACAGTGAACCGACATCTATAATGCCCACAATAAAGTCTCATAATGCCCAGACTGACGGCCAACCTATATGCCACGTAGAACAAACGTTTACGATGTCTATTCGAATCGAAATGTCTAAAAATATTCCGTTCACAACCGTTCGAGACTTTCGAATATCTCAAGATAAAATTCTAAAAATGTCACAGAGATTGTTTTTTTTTTGATATCAGAAAAAGAACATTATTCTGTCAGGAGTCCGAAAAATCACTGCCATCATCTTCCTTATAGGCGATGCAATCGAAGGAAGCAATCCGGACGACGAAAAAAAAAATTCCAGGGTGGAAGTGACGGACTACCGACTGCTGTGACAATATTCAACTTTCATAATGAGATTTGCGCAAATATAATTAGTCGGTGGCGGGTTGCTTGTTTCCTTCTCCTCTTTTTGTCTTGTGATTTTTAATTGAGCGCTTCTTAAAATAGAAAATTCTTTTTGTTTTGATTTTTGAGTGAAAACAGTTGCATGAAAAATTCTGCAACGAAAAGGAAGCAATTTTCGCTATTTCCATAACGATGGTGGTGGTGGTGGTGGTGGTTTCAAGGAACCCAACCAAGAAAAACCAACCCTTCGTTTGTTTGTTGTCATAATTAAAATTTTTCTGTTTTGATTTATTGAGTTGAAAAGTGTGTTTGTTTCGGAATGGAAGTTTTAATTATGAAATATGTCACAACTTTTGATTTATAATGAGGGAGGAGGAATCAAGTGGAATTGAGGTATTGATAAAGTATCTTACTATAGGAAATACCTTGAAGACAAAAATGCAGAAGGTTTCCTTCTTAATGTCTTTTGCCTATCCTCGCAACATATTTCCGTAATGTCATATTTTTGTTGCCAATATATAAAAGAGAGTACATACTCTTATTCTGCATTTATACCAGCGCAAAGTAAAGATACCATACAAAACTACGCTTCCTTATGAAATAAAAAGTATATTTTTGGGTTGAGTCCAATTTATTCCCATCTATTGGACAGATTTTCAGTTTTATTTTTCACAAATAATTCAACTGACTTTAAATTTTCGACAAGCTCTTCCAATTCGTCATCACAACTAAAACTACTCAAATCACTAGTCAGGGTGGTAACCATCGACGCAAAAACTGAGATGTGTAGTGGAAGAGACAAAAGACGCCAACATGTCTCTGCGTTGCTTGTGCAGTAGGTGCTCTTACGTTATCATGCAGCAGATAAACATTCTGCATAATGATCCGAACATACACAATAACATTATCTTGATTTCCTGGACACACTACCTTTAGGATCCGATTTTGGCAGTTTTTTTTTAATGTATTGCCTAAGCCCAAAGGACAACCCTATAATCAATACTTATGCGGAAGGAAATCAGAGAAAGGGAGATTCGAAAATTTTAACCTGACAAATGCTGCTTGTGAATCGCAATTTTTGGCATGAAATTATTACTGCGCCACATCCCAATGGTTTCACAAGTACAATTCTTATTAGTAGAACTGTCTCAACCATTGGTACCTAGATAAATCGCCGTGTTCTGTGCGGGATTCGAATCCAGGTTAACAAGAGATAAAATCTGTATACGTCCGCCTCAGCCTGTCGGGGAAAATGGAAACCTTTTAAATTGGTTTTTAGCATTATTCGTGGCTCAGTTTACTTACTTCTTTTTACCCACTGATCAGCTTTGTATTTAAAAATAAATGGGGGATTCCAATCGGTCAGACTAGATAGGGACCCAACAAATTTTTCAAAGAAACTTCAAGCGACTTTTGTTCCCAATAGTTGTAAACAATTTAAACCAAATACCACCTCTTGAATACACAGGGATTATATTAAAACGATGCAGACAGAAGAAACAATAGTTTCCAAAATCTTGCACAATCTCCATCTGAGCTTCTAATATAAAATGATCAGAGCAGACCTAGAGATACTGGAACGTAAACTTATCCTATGAATGCTACATGAAATGTTGATATCGCCTGCAGGAAGTACTCTACAAGAAATTATGGAAGTAGCCAAAAAAAAAAAACGAAAGCGCTATGTCGGTTCTCCAGGGTATCGATATTTGAACTCACCGACTCGTCATCAAGGAGTTCGAAAATCTCTTTTTCTGTTATAACGCAGCTGACGACACATTATGTTCTTCCAATACGATGATATGAATTAATGAGAAAATTCTGTGTTATTAAGATCATTAAATTCAACATTTTTTAAAGACCCGGCGGTGAAAGATGATTCCATAGTTTGCGTTAAATTAATTTTGTATACGAGTTGTTTAAGAGTTTTCGGATCAATGACTAGGGTCAATATTAGTGGCTCCAACCAATCCTTAAAAGAATGCATTCCTGAATTTCCTGAAAAAGCTCACTCTTAGAAATAACCGACCTGCATACTATTAATGAAACAACACAAAAAAAAACAATTGTACTAAAAATACAATTCACAGGACAAAATATTACTTTCCTAATTAATAAACAGCTCAACAGAGAACATTGTTTTAAATCGAGGCTACACACTCGATAATTTCCCATGAAAATGTGTTTGTCTCAAAAGCCGAACGAAAACCGACCAAATAAAACATATCAAGATTTATGGAACTGTGAAATCTCTCCCAGATTATCTTGTGATTTAAATATTTATTGTTATTATTATTGCACGCTCTGTACACGACCGAAGATATTGTAATTGGATTTTTGACTTTTCGACTCGGTTTTCCGTAAAGATTCATGAAAATCTTGTTTGTCATTGCTGTCAGCCTCGCCGGCCCTGGTGAACTGAAAATTGTAATAAATGATGAGAAAATTTCAGATTAATTATTTCGGTGAAAAATCTACAAATTACGATGCATTCTATAGAACGAAAACAATTTCCGTGCTAAAATTACAAAAATAGTTCCAGAATTATCGAAATAAATTACAGACACTGGCGGCTTCATCCAGTATCATTTCCCCTGTGACCATCTACTCGAATCCCAATAATTTTCTACAAAATCATTGGGGCTCTCCTTGAGCAGAATTTAATAAAACACTGACCATTTCCACTTCATGACATAATTACAGTGCAATAGACCTAAAAGGTCTCCGAATAACTCAAAAGAACACTTTTATTGTCCGTAAAGGGAAAAGGTGTGCTATGCACGTCCGATGACCACCTTCTTCTATACCTCACACATTATCCGAGCGTTGCAGAGGATAGAAAGTTTCAGG
Organism: Dasypogon diadema; assembly: GCA_006980735.1. Classification (NCBI taxonomy): domain Eukaryota; kingdom Metazoa; phylum Arthropoda; class Insecta; order Diptera; family Asilidae; genus Dasypogon; species Dasypogon diadema. The sequence continues at coordinate 20,385 of QYTT01085645.1, forward strand.
GTGAAAAGGGTTAAAGTGCTACAAGTATGATCAAGTGACATGGTCATATCGTCCCAACCCCAGTCAAGAGCTCCCCAGCAGCAGTGGCAGTAGCAGCAGCAGCAGCAGCAGCATCATCCCTGACTATTGCAAGCATCACAGTGCTTCTTGTTAACGAATGGAAGAATAAGAGAGCGGATACCACGCACAGTTATTCTGCGTTTGGTATGTTTTTTTTCCCTCTGTACGTAGGACGACAACAACTGGAGAATAGGAACAAACCCTCAAAGGAACAACCCTACCACAGACGACCATTTCAGTATGTGAATCACGGTCCTATCGCACACGTTCATGTGCCAATATTGTAAGGACCTTTGAGCCCCCGGGAAAAGGACAAGTGGAAGAAGGTCTCTGTCGGAAGGAAGGGTTTATGAATGAATGCTTGGGTGACCAACCAACACTCGAAACTTTTCAATGGTTTGAGAGTTAACCCTTTCCGATCGCCCAGAACATTACAGTTAGACCACACCGCTTTGTCACAGAGCAGGAGAAAGGTGGTTTAGAAGCTGTTGCAAAAAGGACTGCCGCCTTATTGTGTCGCATTTGTTTCCCTTTTTCCACTCAAAAGGAGTGTATACGGTGGGGGGGGAGGGGTTGGTACTCTTGTCGGCCGTCTAAGGGTTTCGTCGTCGTCGCTATTATCGTAGCCGTAACCGTTGCTCCTCGATGAGGGGTTTTCTACAACATTTCGCTCCGTTCATAGGTTAATTGCTTGATAATGCAACGGTTGGCTTCCGGTCGTTACCACCATCCACTACTGCAGAGAGGATCACCCATGCACGCTTACGAGAAGGCAGCACCAGTAACAACAACAACAACAACACGAATTTATTAAATTCGATTTGTCACCTCTTTTAGGTCGTTAGTCTCTGACCAAGGCATCCGAGCACAGTAGCCGGAGTCAACTCCCACCTCGGGATCCAAAGTTGTGAACCAGGCTACAAAAATCAAACAATTTGTGCCATTAATTTTGGAAAATTGAATTAATTATGGAATCAGTTCAGTTGCGGGGAAAATCAAAGGAAATTTTTCTGGTTTCCCTCGTGACTCGTGAGGTGCACACTTGGCTCCAAAGTACTCAAAATCAATCCTCATTGAATGGTTTCTCCTTGTTTTGTTGTTTTCCGTTTTTTTTTAAACTGAAATCGCTGTTCGGTTGCAATCCCACTTTGCATCTATTGCATTCATGATTGCACTTGACTTTGGTTTATTTTTGTTTTGCATGCGGTGCTGTGTAGGGTTGTATTCGATAAGTGGAACTCGGACCTACTGGATTTATGGAGGCACTATAGAATCAGCCAGGAGGTAGATAGCTAGTCAGTCAGTCAACATTCAGGTGGTTGTTCATTGTGTAGACGGATATAAATCACAAACAACCAGTCCTTATCCCTCGGAATAAGGAGAAAACTTCAGTGCCGCGGAGAAGTTAGGTCGCAATCAAAAGGGCATGGAAAAACCGAAAAAACCAATATGAAAATATCGAATGGATGGGCTGAAGAAGGGTGCTGGGGTCCCAGTTGTGGGGATTCACTACCCACATCGCGTTCTTTATAGCCGGAAATTATTGAAAAGCCTCTGCCGGGAAAGCTCTTTTATTTGGAGATATAAAGGCGCTTTTCCGCATATTAATTGCACTCGATATGCAGGCACAAGCCGTCCTTAAGGGTCGGGGAGTAATCCTTTGTGAACATTCTTTAAATATTCATTAATTGAAGGCAAAGATTTGAATATTCGGCTGAGATCAAACGATTTTCGATTTTTCCAGTCACATTAACACGAACTGTGTACCCGGGTCCCGGGGTATTGGCTCACATTTAAATTCGGTCGACTGTACGGGTTTCAATATCCGCGGGGCATTCATAAATCCTTTGATGGTGCAGTTCTGGGGCACACCGGGTTGGGGATGGGATGCTTTTTGGCCGATTTAAAAAAAAAACCAGGTTCAACAACTCTCTATGGCACAGACATTCACCTGTCTGATATAATTTTAGGATTTAAAGTAACTCTGCTGTCAGTCAGTCCGTATGTCTCGTTCTTTTCGGTCTAGACGAAAAAGTTGCCCCAAATTCAAGAAGTTTGCAGTATAAATTTTTGCAGGGGCATAGTACACAGATGTATAAACAAGAGACTCAACAACATCAGTCGGGAAAGTTATAAATGTATGGGAATCTGTGCTTCTCGTATACTCGAGGGACAGTTCAAAAACGACGGGGTAAAAGTGAAAGTTTTTAACTTACTAAATAGCAATCCTCATGAGGCGGGGGTGTATATAATCAGCATGCAAAGTCAGAATGAAAGTGAAAATTATGTCCGGTGCGTTTTATTCACAACTTTATGCTGGTTCATCCTGTGGGGATAGCAGTGTACTGTACATTGAGTATATTTTCTGGTATCTAATTGGGGGTGGTGGACTGGGGGTGATGTCGATGCACGCCATTGCCTTTTATTGTGTGTTTATCCGAAAAGTTTAGATGGATAACACTCTATTCCGTTTTTTATTAGTATACTGTGAAAAATTTATCAGCAAAGGGGGGTAAATCAATTATTTCCAATTTTCTGAGGATTTATTGCAAAATTAATTTTTTTCAAATGCAGTTTAGAAAGTTGCTCTATGACTCCTGAATTCCTGAATGAATTTTTTTGGTCCTCGAATAGTTTTTTTTAGGAGGTTGTCCAGATGATGGACACTGCGACCTAGAGCAGATCTACTTTCCCAATATAACTGCTGGAGACCACCAACCCATTTTTTCATTAAAGCCTTGGTGAGCTCCCATAAGTTATAACTTCCAAAGATGTACAGCTGGTTACACGACAGTGAAAGACAATTCACTGTGATTTTGGGGGGTTAAGTAGCAATGTATTAATCTACCGTCGCCCAGACTTATATATTCTGGACATCCAAGTTAAAATGGTCTATACAGCAAAGCAAAGGATCAAGAATCGACTCCTGAGGAATGCCACGTGCAAGAGGCAGGATCCCAAATATGCAGTTATATAAAAATGTTCAATTAGCGGAATTCCTGTTCGGTGGAAATGGAAATTTACAAGGTAATAACCCTCCATAACTGGCATCAACAAATTCTTGTTGTGCTGCGAAGAAGTGAAATAGAAAAATTCTTTCAGATATGCTGACTCCTTAAAATTCAATATCTCAGAAAAATGACATTAAACAGGTATTAACTATGTGAAGAATATACCTTCCAATCACAGCAGCGTTGAAGAATATTATCAGGTCCAGTTATATCTGATTTTATTGTGTATAAAAAGAGTTCAGAAAAATCAACACTGGGAATAAAGAAAGTGGCAGATTGTATTGTGTAGGTTATTTTGTTTCAATTCGACTACTGCTAACCACTCGAAATGACCATCTAAGCTTGAAAATAAGGACCAATTTTCCTGCAGTCTAGACAAGATGCTCGAAAATAATTTTCTTAATTGAACCCAGCAGGTGAAGGTTGATGTAAGCTTGTAAGGTCAGATGATCCATAGGGGTTGTGTTTGGATTCACTTTTGTTTAGCATGTATGTTAATATTCTTAAAAACGTTCAATTGGATTTTTGGTCCTTCGAGCCGGATTTTGAATGTATTCATTATTATTAATTTACCACTTATAGCAAAGGGAATATGTTAGTACACTCTGTAATGCAAACTTTAGCACGTCAGTATTGAAGAGAAATAACAAAATAATACCTAAATTTTCCGATGAAATTAACTGTGGTCTATTCTCATATTTCACGGTGCCGATTTGCTTGATTTGAGTCTGTACGTCTGTAGCCCGTATTTGAAAAATAATTTTAACTAGAGTTACATTATTTCATGTTTAACAACATAGAAGCAAAACCTCCTTTAGTTATTTTGAACATTACCTTTAGAGTTCATGTTTTATCCGTGATAATATGTGAGACAGTAATGCAGCGTCTTTTCCATAATAATCAAAAGTACACAATTAGGTACTTCCATAATTATTTTACATAATTCTCAACGCTTTACAAGTTACTACCAACAGATGGTATTAAATTAACGACCTTACAGTGCACGAAAGCATATTAACCAAGAGCACATCAACCAAGTAACTACCCTATTACAACCTCCCATAATTCTCATAGAACCTCCTAGAAATGATTCCCACCTCTGGGAAGTGTATAATTTTATAGTTTTCCTATTACAGTAGCATTCAGAAATGTCAGTGCATTTAACAGGTCTTCTGTTTACGTTGCATGCGTGCATTTCATCGAAACATTTGATGATTTTAAAATAATCATTTGCTGCAATTAGATGCGTTTGCAGGCAGCAAAACAACGATGACAACGACAGTGATAGACCCTATCAAGTGTGCTGGCTCAAATTAGATAACAATTTCACTTGTGCACTTGTAGCATTCGCTTGGTGCAACCGACACTTTACGCGCCTTTTGACGTTCTTTTGATGAGCACTTTAATTACTTGCGGTAATCTGTTCAATTGCAATTGCCTGTCTGCCTCTGTTTGGGTTATTGTTCAATAATTGGCGGAACTAGAATGGGAAATTGGTATATAACAGCAACGCGATTTAAAAGAAACCACTTTATGTGAACATTTGGCACAGCGTCTAGAATGTGGGATCTTGCAGCTGTGACTAGGATGTTATTCGTCTGACGACTATAATCAAATTGGAATTAAAAACTCATAACTCCTCGGGAAAACAATTAAAAGCATCCGTAGATGGCCCCTCGAATCAATAACAACCAATATCCAATCTCACATTCGCCAGGTGATTAATTTCTTTCCATTTCAAATCCCAACGACTTCCCTTCTGATGCTATGGAGTTTTTTAAGGGCTTCCGCGCTATTATGTGGACCCCCCACCCCCAGTACTGCATCATATTCACTGGGGCAATCGGATGGTGTGGTTCCTTAATCCAAATCCCGGGCAGTACAAAAGCTGTGTGGACTGTCATCACTAGGGGCTACCACTGTCGTCGTCGTTGTCATCGTCATCGTCAAGTCGAGTATGAATAGTAGCCCCATCCGCTGCCTTATCGCTTCCTCGTAGAACAAGGTGCTTAATAGCACCCCACAAACGTCGATGAGAAATGAAACAAGTGACCCACCCGGCTGACCAGTGTCTGCAAGGGTAAATGGTGGAAATTGGTTGATTCATTGAGGGTTGAATACAGTGTTCAGGATGTTGATGTCCTTCCATCTATTCATTGATATCAGAAGTGATGCCGGCTTCTATAGAAACCTGACCAGTCCCCCTCCCCCCTGTCGCCAGAATTGGTGAACAGGGATGCGGATACTCGATATCTTTGTGAAAGACAACGTGCAGCAAGAAGAGCAAAGCCCAGAAACTTCAACAGCAAATCGGTTCTTGATAGTCTTAAAATTGGAATTTTTCAAATCCGTCAGGGAATCACTATAATCCTGGAATCACTTTTTAAATCGAGTCATAAATCGCTTGCACTTGTGCCCCCTTCGGATATCGATTATCCGTGGCAGAGCTGCCACAAATTGTTTTTTAGTGGATGACGATGAAAGCCCAGCGTGGTTGGGCTGATGGTGCCGATATCCTGATTCCAATGCGGCCTTGCATGGCCATTAGTATAGCATTCACTGTCGATAGATAGCACAGATCCATTTCACCCGCACTGAATGGATGGATGGATGGATGAATTGGCATCGATGCACATCGCACAGTGGATGCAGAAGAATTTTTATGTTCTATCAGGACCTGAGTGGCGGATTCAATTCACGTCCTTTGATCTGGTCAGGATGGGGTTATGGTAGGGGACAAGCGATATATTCAAGTTTTTATGTCCGATAGATTTTCATTTTTTCATTGGATTTCACTTCCACGTGAAAGGACATAAAACGGCTATGCAGTCGGAAAAAAGTTGTAACTACGGAAGTGAAAATGTGTCAGGGAAATTCTGTTTGATTTTTCGGTTTGTTTGTTCAATGATTGCACCGTGAGCGCCACTAGTTGCTATTCGATGACGATGCTATCGTGTGCGATGATTATTTGATGATTAATTAATCGATGTTTGTTTGTTGACTGACTCCCATGTAAAGAGTACTTAATTCGAGAAAGGGGAGAGGGTTTTATCTGATTGTCGCTTTATGACGATAGAACAGACATTGTCAGGGGGGGTGGGACAGGTTGCAGTATATTTGAAAATCGAAGGAGAAACCTTTGCGATGTTCAAATTAAAGAGTAAAAACGACATATAAAGCACTTTATGCGGGTCTCTTGCGCGTCTCCTTCCTCGTCTTAATTACAATCTAATTAGCTGATATCTCTCCATTGTACCTTCAGTCAACTCAACTCTTTTCCAACTTTTGTGTGCAGACACGTTTTCATTGTCTTTTTTTTCGTCCGAAGAGGATGCAGGCGCATATTTTTAGGTCCTTTGTGTGGCTGAAAGTTCTTTTTATGCTTGTCACTGATGTTTGAGAAAGTGTGCCGCGTTTATGAGGTATAGTTCTAAATGAAAGTCAGTGGGTAGTGTAGTTTTGTACCCCTTTGATGTCGTTTTATTGCAGGATATTAATACGTATAAAGATGCTGGTTACCGTTACCCTTCAGGTGATAAATTTTCAGGTAATTATAAACATTTAAGGGCTATGATGACGGCGTATCAAGGGAATAAGTGGAAAATTTTATGTGTGTCAATTCAAGAGTTCGTTCTCATAGACAATACAATCAAATATAAAAATTCATATCCTTCTTAGGTTTGAATTCATTAGATTCGAGCCTTTAGATAGACAGATTTACTCGTTACCGTGGCCCCAATTCACGCCAGTCCACGATCATCATTATCACCGTCTTAATTTAAACCTCGTAGACTTGTAGATGCCTAAAGCACGTCAACTTTCCAAAGTTAGTGATCTTACGTAATCCCTGGGATCGCAAGATCGATTGTGTATGGATTTCTTTTGAAACTCTGATCCTCGCTCAGGAGCTCAATTTCGACAGAGTGAATTCGTCAGTTATACCCAGTAATTTAATATAAAAAGGCCAAAAGTTCAGCTGCAACTAAAAGGAAACGCAGAACGTAGAGAGGTAGAAAGAAAAGTAGAGCAAAAAGACCTAGGAGTAATGATTGATGCTATAATCTTGTGTTCCAGGACAATGTTCCACAAAAATAAAAGCTCTAAAATAAAGTATTCCTCACCTCAACTGAATTTAAAGATTCAATTTTAGTACTAGTACAAAACACACCTCTAATCTAAAGCGGAAATCATTTCCATTAATCAAATACAAGGATTAAGTTAGATCACTGACCTGTTGGGCTCATTCACGGTGAAGTGATCATTTATTGCCCTGTAGTAAGCAGGAATTTGCGTTTCGCACGAAAATGTCGAATAATAATGAAATAAGTCAGTAAAAACAAACTTAGTAATAGCTTTCTTACCGCATTGCTGTTCCTCTGATGGGTTTTTGTTTTAAGTCATCCTGCGAACATCAATTTTATCGGTGTAGATATCAGTCTTGGAGCTAATCCAGTGAAACGGCAAAGGTATATTAAGCTATAAACTCCGAGATACCGAAGATTGCACTAATCATTTTCTCAATCGAGTCATAAAATGCCTTCCTAATGGAGGAATTAATTCGCAGGTACAAAGTTTTATGACACCGCAGAGAGATTGATAGTCCCATCCGAGCTGGTCTTTATTTGCTGTTCTGACCTTTTCCGTATTCTGCCATTAACTTGCCAATTAGATGATCGAATACTCATAAAAATATCTAAATTGCGTGCAAATAATTTCAGATTGCTAAAACATCAGATTGAATGCATCTGAGACTTTAATTGCGGCACGGCACAACCCTGTGGTTAATTCTTCCGCCAGCTAACGATTACATTATGCCAATGAAATATTTTTATATATGTCGGCATCCCCTTTAAATGTTGGGGGATGCATTGTTTTTAATTTTATACAGATATTCGCTAATTTTCCAGCTAAAGACTCTGGTATGCCTCAGTATGGTCGATCTGAAGACCCAATGAGTGAGGATCGTATTGCGCATATTTTATCGGAAGCATCAAATCTAATGAAAGCGCCACAAAGCCAAGCTTTGCATCACCATCAACAGCAGCAACAGCAACAGCAGCAACAGCATCAACAGCAACAACAACAACAAATGCAGCAGTCCGTTCAGCAGCAACAACAAAGTCATCAGATGCAATCTTCAGTGGGACAGGAAGACACCCATAGCAACGAAGATTCCAAGTCCCCACACAATCAGTGCCCTTCACCTTTCTACAAAGAAGCATTGCAGAGGCGCTTGAAAAATGAAGAAATGTCCCAAGAGAAAGTAGCAAGGATTTACCAAGAAGAGCTGGCGAAACTGATGTCACGAACACCGAGAGACACGTTCCCAAGGTATCTAACAAGATTTCGTAACTTCCCCTTGAACAGTTGCTAGAACTAATTTAGTTTTCTCTTTCCACACTTTTTCAGTGGTGGCATGCCACCAGCAGTAGCAAGTCAAATGCCAGATGAGAATATCCGAATGGCCTTGGAGGCCTATCACCGGGAATTAGCAAAACTGCAGCAAACTGGCGGAGCTCTCCCAAATTTCCCTAATCTTCCAGGTCTTCTGGCTTTGCAGCAGCAAGCGCTGAATGGGGCGCAAGATTTGTCCGTGCCAAAGGAAAAGTCAATGAAAATCAATGGACAGCAGCAGAATTTATCGTCTGGTAGCGATCACAACGAACAAAATGCCAAAGAAAATTCCAACGCTAATGAAGACGCCCTTCGTCATTCGAGTGCATTCAGCTTGGTCCGCCCGAAGCAGGAGCCCGGGACACCAGTATCTAACGCAAACACAAATGCAACAGCAAATCCAAGCCCCCTTGGTAACTCCATTCTTCCACCTGCAATGACGCCAAATGAAGACTTCTCGGCAGCAGCAAGTCCTCTCCAGAGAATGGCGTCGATCACAAATTCACTTATTACTCAGCCGCCAGTAACGCCTCACCACAGTACTCCTCAACGACCAATGAAAGCAGTGCTTCCACCAATCACTCAGCAACAGTTCGACATGTTTAACAATTTGAACACCGAAGAAATAGTCCGACGAGTGAAAGAAGCGCTGTCGCAGTATTCCATTAGTCAAAGACTCTTTGGTGAGTCTGTTCTAGGCCTGTCACAGGGGTCAGTATCAGATTTGTTGGCTAGGCCAAAGCCATGGCATATGTTGACCCAGAAAGGCCGAGAGCCCTTCATCAGGATGAAGATGTTCTTGGAAGATGAGAACGCTGTCCATAAGCTTGTCGCCAGTCAATATAAAATTGCGCCCGAAAAACTAATGCGGACGGGAAATTATAGCGGAAGCCCTCAAATCCCCTCCGGACTGAACAATAAGATGGTTCCCATGCAGAAGATGATTAACGATATCAAAATGGAACCGCAGCATCTGATGCAGATGCAGGCCGCCGCAGCCATGAATCACATCCCAACTTCACAGCACCAACAAGGTTTACTATTGACACCACCAGGTCTCCCACCACACCATGCCATTAACTTGCCTTCCAATGATAAGAAACCAATGCTAATGCCAATGCACTCTCCGCAGCAGAACAATGCGATGCGCAACATGCATCAACACATGTCGCCAACCGTCTACGAGATGGCAGCACTAACGCACGACCTCGACACCCAAGTCATAACAACGAAGATCAAGGAAGCTCTGCTCGCCAATAACATCGGACAGAAAATATTCGGAGAGGCTGTGCTGGGTTTGTCCCAGGGATCCGTGTCTGAGTTGTTGTCAAAACCAAAACCGTGGCATATGTTAAGCATCAAGGGGCGAGAACCGTTCATTAGGATGCAGTTGTGGCTATCCGATGCGAACAATGTGGAGAGACTGCAGGCTCTAAAAAATGAAAGGCGCGAAGCTAGCAAAAGAAGGCGATCGACAGGACCGGGTACGCAAGATAACAGCTCCGACACCAGCAGTAATGATACTGCGGATTTTTACACCAGCAGTCCTGGACCGGGATCAGTGGGTTCTGCTGGTGCCCCACCAAATAAAAAGCAACGCGTTTTATTCTCAGAAGAGCAAAAAGAGGCTCTTCGATTGGCGTTTGCTTTAGATCCCTATCCAAATGTAGCAACCATTGAATTCCTTGCCAATGAATTGGGTCTTGCCACGCGCACGATAACGAACTGGTTCCACAATCATCGAATGCGACTCAAGCAACAAGTGCCGCACGGAGCACCAAATGAACCGGTACCAAGCAGAGAGAATCAGTCGGGAACGCCTTTTGATCCGGTCCAATTCAGAATTTTGCTGAATCAAAGACTAATGGAGCTGCAAAAGGAACGAATGGGATTAAGCGGTGTTCCACTTCCCTACCCACCGTATTTCGCCGCAAATCCCAATCTTGCAGCTTTGATTGGTCGAGGATTGCTTCCAGCTGGTGAGCCTGACTTGACCGCATTGAACAATGCATTTAAGGAACAAATGAATGGACTGGACTTATCAATGAACTCACTGAAAAGAGAACGTGAAGAGGAGTTCGAAGACGCCGATGGTGAAGGTGATAGTCATGTCTCTGATACGGAGTCTATTGATGGTTCCGACGTTAAACCAGAACTGAAAGAAACACCAACGTCAATTCCATCGGCCTCTTTGCAATCGAGAATATCTCGAAGAAAACCTGCCGCTCCACAGTGGGTGAATCCTGACTGGCAGGACAATATGAAAGCTGGTGCTGGAGCACCTGGTGGCCCCATCACTGGAGGGACTGGTGGCAGTGATCAAGAAGTGATAATCAATGGTGTTTGTGTTATGCAACAGCAAGCGGCTGATTATAGTCGAAAATCTGGAACAGAAGAAACCGTCCGAATTGAACCAACAGCGGTCCAAGACCGTTTTAATGATGATGCCGACGATGATGTAACATCGGACAATGAGGATGAAGATGTCCGAGGTGAGACAGAATCACAGATATCGAACAAACAATCAGAATCCGGTGAAACGAACGAGAATGATGAGAATGAAAGTGTGCCGGTGAAACAGGAGGACTGTGAAAGTACTGGCAGAAGGAGTTCTCATGATATATCAGAGAGTAAAGGGGATGACGATGAAACTCCGGGGGTGTGGAATTACTAATTGTGATGGAGCGCTAAATTGTGTTCTTTCCCCTTGTGTTTTTACTTAAACAGAAAATATATTGTGATGTGTTCAGAGTTGTCGAATTCTGCAGGAAAAGCAAAAAAAAGACTATTAAGTATAAAACAAAGGACGATGAAATCGCTACAAACCTCCAAGTTCTTTAACAATAATAATTTTTTACGCCTGTGCAATCAATACAATTACTATGTTATGTCATAAGCAGCGGTGAATAGTAGTAGTGGGGAGGAAGGAAGAAAGAGAGAGAGAGAGAGAGAGAGTAGAAACTACTCTTCTTCCCGGATAAATTTGCATAAAAATTATAAAATTGTGATTAAGTTGAAAGTTACACTTTTTTATTTAGTTTTTAAATATTGTTAACGTTATTATTTCCACATACATAAATACTTTTCTGTGTAATTATTTGTCGGAGGAAAGGCAGTGTGAATGCATTTGTGAGAACGGCTAGTCGCCAAGCGATCGATTCATTTTTTTTGGATGTAGTCCTTAAGTAAAATGTGCTGTACAGAAATAGGTTAGACATCAGTTAAGGGAAATTAAGCAAAACGGTAATAAATTAGCTGAAAATTGCATTTTTTGGTAATTTTTAAGAATTTCGCACATCCCTTTATCTCTTTTTTATGCCGCTTAATTGAACCTTGAGTGCTTTTTTATTTTATTCTTTATTTTTGTTATTTAAGATTACTCTATAAGACTGTTGCCCTTTAAAATGTTTCTTCATTTTCTTATTTTATATGTACATATGTAGCCTAGCTGGTATTTTTTTTTTCGTTTTATAATGCACTCGATGGTAAGACACCTGTTTTATTAGTTAGGAACGATTAGGGAGATTGCAGCTACATTGAGTCTGAGTGAAATGCAAATTCGAAAGTATTTTGATCATCTACAGCTTTTCACTTTCTGGCCGTTTCTTTTGCGTTTACTTTTCATAATCCTATTCTACTAGGTTCAAGACCATCGGTGGCTCACTGGATAACATGCCGTGTGACCTCGATGTCAATGATGTCAAAGTGTATCAGCGCTCCATACTTTCTGCCGTCCTATTTCCCTTTTTATTAATGAAACTACCTTTTTTCAATCAATTGCAATATAATTTACAGTTTTGTAGAGAGAGGGCAGGAGTGGATTGTCTACGTTAGTCAAAGTCACTATTTTGGCCCAGTATTTGGTCAGACTAATGATTGGTGTTTTTTGCTAATCGTAACGCAGAAAATAACAAAAACAACATACTAACATTAAATTTTACATACAACCCTATTCAACTGGAGACTATTTTCACGTCTATTATTAGTCATCATACAGAGGATCCTATTTCAACGGAACCACTGAAAATGGCTCTGCAACATTTTCTGCAGAAAGTAGGCAAATTAGACACCGAATCGTATAGGTTACGTAAAGAAGAAGACAGAACCTTCAAGCATATCACTTGCACGTGCTCTGTTCTTGCAACCCAGAAGCTACCAATCATAAGGTACGCATTTTTAGTTCCAAAAAAATTAATTAATATTGCCGAGTTATCCTGGTCGCTGGAAAAATAGGCAACGGCCATGGTATTGGCAGGGTCACAGCAACCCAAGCTGCTTCCATAGCTAATCTAGCATAGTGCTAGTTCCAGCTTTACCTCATGAATCAATCTTTTAACTATTTAAAAAATTATATTTTACATTATAGATTTTTTTCTGCCCTCCGTTCACCTAATGCTTCTTGTTCTCAACTTGTATTGTAATTTTCGGTCTTCTTATAGTCCTATGCAAAAAGTACCCTTCGACACAAAACATTGCAAAATCGGAACTTTGTAAAACGTTTAAAGTTTTTAGTTTGTCTTTTTAGATCTTTAATTTTTACAATTGGTAATATAGCATTAATTGCTTTAAACGAACTTGTAACTAGAAGTTCTTGGGGATTAATTGGCGTACTATTAATAAATGTACAGAAATTTTCAAAAATGAACTAAAAATGGTTGACCAATTTGGACCAAGGTCAACCAATTCAATTCGAACACAATGCAAATGTTGAAATTTATATATATATATATATATATATAAATTCTTAATTACGTACGCAACGCTCATCTTACAGTCCTTTCTAATTAATAAACAGGACGAGTGCATTTTTTCATCATAAATATTAAATAAAATTGTAAATATGTATTTATTAAGAAATGCTGTCCATTTTTTCATTTTTGTAATGTAAAATCTTTCTAAAAAAAAACAGCTTGCAGCCACATGCAATTCTTATGAGAAAAATATAAATTTTTGTATAAATAATTTAAAAGTCGAAAGGAACAAAACAACACCTCCAATACGTTTTTATAGAACAACAAAGCACTGTTTCAAAATATACTTTTACAGCAGTAAACAATAAACACACGATTTATTTATACAAATTCAAAAATTCAACGTACGAAATTACTGTTTTTTTTCTATTTCCTTTGATCTCAGATATTTCAAACCAAATATAAAATGAATAGTATGTAAGTTAAACCAAAAAGCTAAGATTAGTTTTTGTTAAAAGTAAATAGATAAATATATTTAAAGAAGTATATATATATATAAAGAGAATATGTCTTTAAAAGAACATTCAATAGATTTAACCGATGGAACACATTTTTTAAACGATTATTAAAGAACTTTTTCCTATTGGTATTTTGTCCCAATTTATATACACACATATTTCAGTTCTATCAGGTCTTGTAAGAAGTGTAAATATTATGTAATTTTTAAATTTAGGAATAAAACACTCTTTTTTTCCTTTCTGCGAAGTCCACATAAACTTTCATTTTGAAACATAAGTAGGAAAAGAACTCGTTTATTTACTGTTGTAGTGTAGTAAAATGTAAAAAAAGGAACAAAATATTTATAGAAAATTTCATTTAAAGTATAAGAAAAGAAACACAAAAAAAAGATAACAACAAAAAACCACGCATATCGATCTAGAAATAATCATAAGGATTAAATCTAAAAACAAACATTAGAAAGAAATATAATTTTTTTTTTCTGTTATCTCAACCTTTTTATCCCATTTTTATAAAAAATTTTTTATATACTTATTTTATTTTTACCTTAAGCGATTATTTGAAGAGTAAATAAATAAAAAATAAAAAGAAAAAATACAAAAATAAACCTAAAAAAGCGACTTCTGTGTATATTATTTAAAATTATGTTATGTACGAAGCCAGGAAATAAAAATTTAAATTATCTCTTAAATTTAAAATAAATCAAAAAAAAGTCAGATTAAAAAAAAATATAGCACACGTGCTATGGAAAAATAAGTTTAAAAGTGAAGAAATATATCAGATTTTAAGGTGTATAAAGTACAGCTTACGCTAATTATTAATTATTATTATGATTATTATTATTATAAAGTTTAATATAAATATTTAGACATTCTATGGAAAAATAACGAAAAAGGTTATACAAAAATAAAATTTTTAAATTTATTCCACCCAACATTTTCTTGTTTTCTTTTATTTCACTCTTCTGTTTACCCAATTAGCCTAGCTTTTGTTTTACATTCCTTTCTGTTTTGCTTGCTTAGTGTTTTCAAGTGCAATTGCGTATGGAGTTTTTCAAGACAGAAAAAGTAAATTGGATAATATTAATAAAAATTTAAGAAAAAATTAAATTGCTAAAATGGTGCTGAGGGGATCGAACTTAATGTTTGTAATACACAGGCACATGATAAACATTTTAAGAAAAAATTCTTAAAATTTATTTTAAGGTATTTATTCCAATAGCATTACCATTTCATCTATTTAACGTCCTCTGTTGCAAGTAAGTAATAAACCTCCTCGCCTGTATTAGGCTCGGATGATTATTTCAGTAACCCCCTTTGACCCTAGTTTCCCAACTACTGATTTTTTGAACAGCCGCGGAAAATTTGGGGCCCGATAAAAGGATATACTGCACCGTCCTTAAAGGCTTACAGATAGGCTCAAATCGGGAAAATGGATGGCAGCGCATATTTACGATCAGCTACTATCTTATAACCCGATTAACTCACCAGCTATGTATTTTCTAAGAAGAAACTTATTCTTCGCTTTCGAGTTAATATGAATGAATTGAAGGACTTTTGGGCTGGGCTATTGAAACTTTGCATGGTCTCAGATCTATAAATGGGTTTGTTATAGAAGCCGTGGAAAAATAACTGCGTGTAAACTACTTTTTGTATGTGACGAATATGTAGCGACTTAATCTTCCGAGCTGTGTTCAGGCTGTTTCTGCAAAAAAAAAAAATTATATGGGCATATAGCAACAATACAAAATCCTCCACCCCAGTATGATATAAGATACAAAAATGCTAACTTTTCACGTCAGAGATACGAGTGTGTTGGATCTGTAAACTCCTAAATGAAGTGAATGGAGTAAAAATTTCCATTAAGGTGCCTGACCACTGAATATTTACTAGCGAACTCAGTCAGAATAACTCTCGTCAGAGATTTCGAAACCTTTTCAAGAACTGGAGCAAGCGCTGATAATTATGATATTAGTTGTCAGATCCAATAGTTTCAGGGATGTTGGGTACTTTTAAATACCTCCTCCTTTTGGTTAACCAAGAAAGACTGCAGTGTTGTCTGTAAGACTTGCTGGTGAGTCAGAGACATCAGCACATTTTTTATATAAATGTTCTGCTCTCAATTGACACGTACAGAGTTTATTCGAGTCGGCTGCTCATCAAACAGAAGAATTTCTAGAAATTCACCTGATTATCTCCAGAATAATGGAAGGTTCGGAATGGAACAGGAAGGGCTGCCAACAGGAGTTTCAGCCTAATTGTATGTTGAAAGTAGCTAGAAAATCAGTTAGAATTATACCTAAACAGACTTGAGTTCCCGAGAATGCCCAGAATGTCAAAACTATGTTCTCTATGTGCTTCTATGTTTCAATACAGTCACTTTATTTTGTCTAGGAATCAGAGTTTGAATACCATTTTCGGGAGTCACTTAAAACCACTTCAAAAAGTTTTTCAAAAGCGAATTTTATAGACGCATTGTATCTGATAGAGTGATATCTTTCTGCAGTTTATTTTAAAATCTCATGTATCCTAGGACTAGCCTATTTTGCCGACTAGTTTGTGGAAGGCAGAGTGACCATTGAAATTTGTAAGCAAATTCTAATGTGATGGTCCAACAGTTTAGAAATGAAGTGAGACTGATGGGGTAAGACCATCAGTACTTTCTGTCCCTGTTTGCTCGTCGGGTTCTCTACTATTGCAGTTGTATTCTAAAAAAGAAGCAACTTTAGATACCTTATCGATACGATAAGAATCCTTGATTTGATGTCTAGAACTTTTCTAGTAAATCTGCTACCGAAGCTGCCTCTGCCTTTTGACTTTTCTTACCCTTTACCTTTCCTCGCATAAATACATGCATGATTTGGAATTCCCATAAGTTATCCTTTAATATATCATCTACCTCCTTTTGTTCTCGAGGTAAAGCGCCCCGATGTCAACCCTATGAGATGACAGCCTGACGGGAAAGAAAGTAGGCAATTAGGATATCGAGTGAAGGTGAAGGTGTCGGTGCAGGAAGGATTGGCAGAATTTCACTGTTCTGCTCAATCGTGTCTCAAAGACGAAAGGATGAAGATGACTCGATGCGCGGGTATCACGCGCAATGATTAATCTACAAGGAATCAGACCAGAGATTTCGTTGGAACATTCTCCATGAAAGTAGCAATAAAAAAGCGTAAGGCATGCAACATTGTGTCTGTGTTCAGAAAATCGATTTTAGAGGTAATCGTCTCGTCACCAGTGAGCTTGAAAGCCTTTTTTTGGACTCTATCCACCGCGTACAATGCAGTTCGTTCTGTAAACAACTTCGTTAATGAACTCGACCCTTAGTTTCATAATCCCCTGAGGGTTTTAGATATGATAGAGGTGAATCTCGTAATGTTTTACGTAATATTTCCATATGCCGTATATTATATAAAATATTTATGTGTAAGAAACCGTCCAGATGTAGGCATGTTGCTGAATCCTACAAAGAACTACCACAAAACAAATCCGCTTTATTGTTCCAAATTTATAAAGTCTTGGAAATTTTCATTCGCCCGCACTTGCACACTTTGAAACTTCTTTTATACACTTTTCTTCTTTATTTCTACATTTCTAGATAAATTCAGCCTTGCCTTTACTATGAAGCATTAAAACAAAAAAAAGTAACAAGAAATGAAGGAGGAACCAATATCGTTGCATTATTAGTTATCTCGTAATAGAGCAACAAGTGTTTCAAAACACATGAGAGAAGTTTACCTTTAAGAAAATTTATGTAAGCAAATAAAAAGAGAATCAAAAAGAAGGCGCTTTTCTTGTGTAGGGCAAGAAATTGGAGCCTTTGTAAAATATTAATGTAAAAACAATAGAAAAAAACGTAAATGAAATTTTCTTCTATATCGTCCAATATTAGCACATACAGTTTAAGCCAGTAAAATTATAAAGTAAATAAAGAAAATGAAATGGTGCTATATAAGTGTTTTGTTTAATGTTTCCCAGTGTTGAGCACCACTCGTGTAAAATAAAGTAAACCACTTTTCTATTAAAATGTCAAAATAGTCGTAGGATGCAGATTAAAAAGGAAATAAAATCGAAATTCACGAGAGAAAGAGAGAAAATTGTACACCAATCACCAATACGTAAAAAAAAAATTCGCTAGACATAAAATAGGTTTTGTATGAATATGTAAACGCGTAGACAGAATGATAAGCCAACCTGTACGATGATCCCAATTATTAGCAAATCTATAAAGAGTAAGTGTGGAATATTGATGAAACTGTAAACAATCTTCAAGAAAATCAAATTATCTCAGCCCAAAAATTAGTACTTAAAGAAGAAGAAGAGATGAAAAAAATAATAATTAAGAAAAAAAGACACTTTTTAAATTCTTTCCACCAATTTCTTTCCAATGTTCTGTTTTCTTCGATGACAAGTAAAAAAAAGGACAGGCACTACAAATGCAACAGACAAAGAGAGTTAGAAGTGATACTACAATAAAAGATAAGTTAATGAAAATTTCTAGTGTAAATAATAAAACGTAATCATATCATAATGATAACTTACTTAGACCTCCAGAACATACTTAACGGTGGCAAAGCAGAGACAAGTTAAGAATATTATGCTGTTAAGATACAAGTGGAGAATAATATATATAGCCTAGCCTAGCCTAGTGTGAAGTTTAAGTTTTACTGTAAGAGATTGTGAGAAAATTGTTTAATTTGAAATTAATTATAAATTTAACGAGGTAACACTGTAAACATTGTCTTCTCTAAGAATTTCTTAAAAATAAAATAAATAAAATTATCTGTAATAAAGAATTAATCAAAGACGAAGGTATCTTTTATTTCTGAGCTTCAATTATAAGCAATGTTTTTTACTACATCGAAGGCCTTTTGGTCCTTTTGGAGAATGTCGAAGGAACTTGGTCCCCTCCAAAACTTGTGTCTACAAAGTCTGCGATTCTCGCTGCATCACCCATTCACCCATACCCGAAGAATCGTAGTGTCCCCATGGCAGGGGCACTCGGATGAATGCTTTAACCTGAATGATGAAGTAATGAATATATTGTACATTATTGTACAGGGATGTCATTCGAAATTCACACATTACCTTTTGGTACATTTTTCTTTCAGTGATGCATTGAGGAAAATGTATGGGTAAAAGTAAGGTATTCAATTTTTGAGAGAAATTTATAAGGTTCAAGGAAGTGTGTGCAAAATTTATATCATAGCTTCCTATATCAGCAAAACATTGTATAGTCGCGTCCTTGAAACGTTCCCTTTTCAATATATCTTAAATCCTGTGTTGGAAGCGATGTGAAGCAATTAAAGATAGCTAGTTGTTAGTTCTTTGATTGTTCTCCTAGTTGTTATTATTTCTTTCATAAATCGGACTCTCTCCTTAAACCCTGAGGCGGTAATAATAAGCATTTCCCCCCTTTTTTGTCATCACTCATGTTTTGTAATAAAACCACTATTCGAAGTCCAAGTTATTCTTTTTTTTTGTAGCCATCCCTTCCACGTGGTAGCTATAGTTGGTCTTACAATTGGGATTACATACCATCACCTCTGGTATAATAGTGCAAAACCTTGCTCCAGGATAGCTCCAAGATAAAACGCGTCATTTCCTAAAAACAGACTACATTCGCAGAGTTGAGGTTGATTTAACCAAGTCCTTTCGTGAGAAATTCTCAAATATCGCCTGTATCAAGATAATTATTTGTTTAATTTCTGCAAGTGTTATCTAAGTTGAGAAATTTCTCAGCACAGACATTTTAAGACGTCTCCACTAGGAGCATAATAGCAATATAATTTCGACTGTTATTGGCTAACAAGTTCAACAATCGGCAAGCTCCAAATTAAAAACGTGGAACGGTGGATAATATCCATATACACTAGCCAAAAAAAGTCTGCGTACACCACGAAATCTGAAACTACATTTCAGATAAATTCACACTAGTTGTTTGTTTTGTAATGAAATTTATTGCCCATACATTCTTTGTACATTTAGATTTTAGGAAATTCTAACAAAATATATTTCGAACAAATCAAAAATATATAAAAAAGAGCAGAAACAAAAAATGTCACGAAAATTCAGTAGAAAGTCTTTCATTACAAATTAAGATGCCTCCAACACAATTTGCACCTACCCATTAACGTTTCCCGCGTAAATACATTATTTTATCGCCATCTATTTTTCAAAAGCTACATTAAACGGAATATGCACACGTATAAGCTTTTTTCTAGATGGCGCCACATTAAACGTTGTCTCTTAAATTATAAGAGCTTTGATTCAAGCCTCAACTAGATATGCATTTGATAAAAGCACAATCTTTAAATAACTTTCCGATTAAAAGCCCTGCATAGAGTATCTTAAATTTCCTATTTCCAGGAAAAACAATTGTAGACCCTCTCATTAATCATTAAGATAGAAAAACATCAGACACCGTTTCTTTGGATATGAGAAGGTCATTCGTCGGCAAGGGAACAAGAAAGAATTTAAATTGCAAATCACACACCTGAGAGAGTCTTTGTTTGTGTGGTTTTTCAGCTTTTTCCTATTTTCCCATAGTTTTGAATTTCAATTTGCTACTTTTTCCAGAAAAACATGGTCTTGTCTACCAGGCGTGGATGAATTCTAGCCGATAGACATGAGATTTTCTCACAGAGCCCTAACAAAAACCTTGTGGACGTCTCCGTTAGTAACATTGTGTGTGCTTAGTACACGCTCGGATGGATGCCATCGCCATCGCCATACAGAGATAACGTCAAGTTCCAGTGGTTGACTCCAGCAGACCTAGAGAAATCGATAGATTCATGTCCGGTACGAATTTCCCTGGATGTGGAAATCATTAAATCTGGTTGGAACTGATGACTGAAATGCAAATGAGTTTCAAGGAGAAAAAACAGTTGCAATGTGCAGGAAAAGTAAGGAATTTTAGAATGATGCCAAAGCAGCTGGTAACAAATTATTATATGGTTTAGTCCAGGCACATAGGGGTTTCATTAGAATTCCGATAAATCTGAAAGGATCTCATCCTGATTTTTCTCACCTAAACTGCCACCATCTGTTGCACACTGTATCGCGGTGCAAAGATAACACGAGCTGCACAACTGGTCAGTGCGTGCGATGCAGGCTGAAAGTGAATTTAATTGAGGGAAACCCGAACCGAGAATGATGTGATGGCACATGTGGAGTGGACTGGCTGGCTACGAACGACCACGACTTAATTTTCGAGCATCGGAGGAATCGGAGGGGTTGCTCAGTACAAAATCCTGCTTCGCCCATCTGATCCACTTGTCGCCGTCTTTTACTGCTGAATTTCATGAAGACCTGATACAATTTGATAATAATTTGCATATAATAATAATAATATGGCGGTCGTCCCAGGGCCAGCGGAGCCCGTCGAATCGAAGGCGCTCGGGAAACACATAATTATTACTACATAAAATAAATTATGTTCGAAAAACGGTCATGGCCCGACTTTCCCAGGTGTACTGCGTGCCGTCCGTCCGTCCACCATTTGCAGCCTGTTATCACTGCCACTCAGATATTTGTGGACGGCGGAACGCTTCAGATACGCGCCTTGACCACTATCAGCAATCGACCACCATCTTGATGAGAGCTATTTAGCTGTGATGCCGGGTGTATATGGGACGGAGACGTCATGTCAGTCACAGCGCACGTTTGAATTATTTGCAAGGGAATAGGGCCCCAGAGCTCACAGTAGGCAAAGAATCTTTGAATCTCTTTGATTAAAGTGGAGATGAAAGAGCAGTCAAAGTGCTGGAACTGTGACTGTGACTGGCTTTGGGTTGGGAATTGGGATTGGGATGAACGTATCCCCATAAACATGAAAGAATATCTGGGAACTTCTTGGAGGAAATGTAGAGATTGTGTTTCCCTAAAGGCCTAAAGCGTGGAGATATATTTATCTCGCACTCACTGCGGCGGTTAACTTGGGCGGCTAAATTTGGAACTCATTATCTTTTTGCTTAAATTTCTCACTTTCTTTTATCGATAGTGTCTGTCTGCTTAATTTGTGAATTTAATGTATGTTAATTGAGATACGAGTTATTGATTTTTATTTACTATCTAGATCCTCTCTTAATTTATTGTGTTCATGGCCGAACAATTAGGAGAGTTTTTAAGGCTATTGTATTCAAATAACAACTTTTAAGGGCAATTCTATGACGACAGGAAAAAAAAGTGTTAATAAAGTTATATTGCCTCCTAATTGTCTTGTTTTTTGTTTCGTGAAAAAAGAGTCAAATTATTTTGGCAACAATAACATGTAGTATATTACGAATTTCAGTAAACGTAACGGCTAGGAGTATTCATGATGCCAAAAATTAATTATATAGTCATTAAGGCGTATTCCGGTCTATTCGGTCAAAAATTGGGATTTCTCGAAATTTTTGTTTTAATTTCTTTGTAAAAAAAACTATGGCGATTATTAGATGTATCCTTGACGGAGAGTTCCTTGCTGATCTACACGATTCCGAGTGTCCTCATATACCCTGAAGTTGAAATTAGGATAATATTTGTCATCTAGACACATGCCATTCTCGCAGGAACTAGGCTTTTTGAAAAAGGATGGAGTGCAACAAAACTGTAGCCATTAAAAAAGGGTTTCATCTTTCATATACTTTTTTCCAGAAATGTTGGCCCAAAATAATATAAACAGGAACATGATTGTCAATAATTTTAATTCGAACAATAACCGCGGCTGTTCCGAGTGCATCCTTGTAAAATTTCGTAAAAATCGGATCCGTGTTATTGCCTATTGGCTTTATCGGATGGGCGAGTGTAAAAAACGTATTTCGATAAAAACACGTTCAAAGTTTTCTTTTTCCATATTTGAAAGTTAATGACTTTTGAGTAAATTCACTTACCTTCAATCCACAATTCCTGCACCGTAGAGTGATTTCTGCTCCTCCTCTAGGATTTCGTTTTAGGTCGAAGCTTTCGTCCATTTGGCTAGCTGAAAATCATAAAAACTAGTCAAAAAAAATTGCATTTGCTACGCATTACATCTCACAAAAAAGAAATCATTCTCTAAATTTTTTTTAAGAAATAGCAGCTTCTTTTACAATCGCGATCTAACTGGAAAATTTGTATAAATTTAACCAGAAGTCCTTATTTAACTCATTCTTTAATTTTTCTCGGTCAATTTTGGCTTCTTTATTTTCTATCATGTTTTGAAATGATTAAAGAGATCATTCCACGTAAAATCGTCACATTTTCTGGGAATATTCGGTCCCACAGTCACGGATATTTTTTTAAACCAAAAATAATATAAGGCAGATAATAAATACAAATTTGCAATCTATTTGCGATACGACTTTTATATCGCGGGAGTAGTAAGAGCATAGAAGGGGCAACTATATAAAAAAAGCGGACGAGTGCGAGTTAAACTCCCGTGGAGAGGGTTCCGTACGACGAATATGTTATCTACCATGTTTTCTTAAATCTGACCCAAATTTGTTTTTGGTAACTACAAAAAGTATGTATGGTTCCGGATTGTAGAGGAAAATTGCTGAATTTATATTGTCTATTGTTGAATTTTGTCTTGTCATATATTCCTGAGCACGTGGACTAAGACCAAGGATTGAAGGTATTCTGATATTTCAGTTTTTCATTTGTTATGCACAATATTGAGAGATTTACCATGTTATTTTAAGACCATAGACTTCTTATAGGTTTTCCTGTAATATATAAGTAAAGAACTATTTTCAGTATTTTTTTCAAAATTTTAGGCTTCGTAGTTTCAAAGATAAGGGGGTGGGGGTGGGGAATGGTCAAATTTCATCTATTTTCTTGAATACCTTTAAAACAATTTATTTTAAAATTATAAAAAAATATATTTGAGACAATATAAAAAATTCCATTTTTTAATTATTTATTATCTCGAAATCTCAGTTCCTGAATTCAGTTCCTACATATTTGTATCCCTTAGTCCAAATCGGTTTAAACCGAAGAGCACCAAAGAATACAAGAATTTCCCACTTTGTTAAGGCGACATAGTACCAAACTGAGCTAATTGATGTCTAAAATTGGCTATGGGCAGTTCAGTTTACTTTCAAAGCAAAATTCTTCTATATTTTGTAAAACAGGCTTTGGAAAGTTTTACAGAATTAAGAAAAATTGCCTTAGCCAAAGTATTTCGCTCATAACACTTATCAATCGTAACGTAAGTGAATTTACTACTTTTGGGGATTTCTAGAATGGTCCACGGTATCCTGGCGTGGGTCGTGCCCATCCGTGCATCTCAATATTTACGCCAATGAGCACTACTATCACCTCACTAATATTAAAATCTGAATCCAAACAATCGTCTCTAAATTGAGGTGGCATGTATTCTATCCCTATCGACTCAGAATCTGGTCATAAAATTGATTTAAAATAATGTCTTACTCCAATTTCATTTGCAAAATGCCACCATTCCTCAAAAATATTTATTTTTGAAAACTTTCACATGAATAAGAAACAATGTAATCAAATTTACGTTTTCTGTTTCAGAAATAAAAGTGAATTGTCCATCCAGATCCCTTTCTGATCTACCGCTTAGTACTATACCATTATAATACTTAAACCAATCTTGAAAGCCCCTGCCTTTTTTAAAACATTTACATTTCAAATGCAGATATCTACGACCAAATCAAATTCAGGAGCAACCAAATCAAAATCAAGACCACCATTTTCAAAAATATGAGCAAATAAATCAAAACCAGCCTCAACATTTTCAAAAAAACAAAAATGAGCAACTTTTTCAAGACCAAATACAACCAAATGGACTTCAATAAGAACCGTTTTAACATTCAAAATTGATTGTTATTGAAATTTATTTGGTTCTAATTGAATGTGAAAATTTGAATGAATTTTGTTTGTACAAGAATTGAAGTATATTTACAGAAAATCCGAAATACTAAACTCTAGATGCAAGTCAAGAGCAGCACAACTATCCAAGCAGGGAAAAAAGTAAAATAATATCATTGCAAATATCAAAAAATTTTCCCGTTCAATAGCGACAACAACACACACTACTCACCTGGGGCAATATCTTTTCGTTGACTACTTTTATCTCAACGTCGCTTTTTGCCGACCGCAGGTGTCTTCCCACACCTTGTAACCGCCGTCTGATAACAATTCCTGAGATTTTATTGTTTGCTCCAGCTGGAATCCCTTGCTATGGTAACTGTTCGCCTAGTACCATTGATAAATTTGAGGCGTATCTAGGGCGTGGTGGATTCAACCTGTCGACAACCCGGCTCTATTCCCGACCAATTTCTGCGGATTTAGAGAAAGCTGGGGCCAGCTGGTGGGTTTAACTGTGCGAGCTATTCGATGCCGTGCCGTGAGGGTACGAGCAAGAAATTCCAACCAGTGCAGTTAATGAAATTGCCAAACACCCAAAAGTGGTAATTTACCTGCAGCGGCTACAACAATAACGTCGACAGCACAACAAGGAAACAGATGATTGCGCGCCCAGCGGAGGAGGGTACTTATGGGAGGTTTTCCACGCCGCACGCCGAGTAATTCAAAAGATAAAATTTGGATAAACTCACTCATACCCCGCAGTGCAGACGTGCAGTGCTCCGTATGGAATGGAGCCTTGTCATAGCCATAAGACGTGCGCGGAATGAATGGGCTGACTGGTCGCACAGAGATCCGATGCCTTCAGCCGACTCCCTTGACGGATACTGGCATTAAGCAGAAAGAACACACCCTGTAGCAACAACAAGCTCGAGAATCGGGAGGTGGCTGGCTCGTCTGGACCTGGACCGGCATGGGATCCGTCGTTCTGACTCACTCAATCAAACGAATCGCAGCAGTCAGTCGTCTTCAAAGTGTCTGTTTGCTACCAGGTTAGCAGCACCAGCTGCACGGCACCAGCAACGCCGGCGAAGGGAAAGCTGACTTCGTCAAACTGTTTGTATCTGGCGCTAGAGGCGGTTGCCAGTATCTTTCACGTGGTAAATTGGCGCCCTCACTTTTGAGATACTTGGAGTGCACTTGTTCTGCTGCCCTGATGCCGTCGACCGTTTTTCATCCAAGGACATTGCCATGTCATTCAGACCGCGTTCTTTGTTGTTGGGAGCTTGAGCACCTTCCACGTGTGGTAGCAGTCAGGCTCTGGCACTTCCCAGAAAGGAAGAAGACGCGGCCTGCTCCCAGTTATGATTCCCTGGTTAACGGCTAGCCAAAGGTAGGAACAAGAAAACGAAAGTGGAACCGAAATAGCCCGCACACATACGGTTTCGGCATAACGGCGCACACCGCATATGAGGACACACGCGACATATTTGTCCGCATATGTGTGCATGCACGAATCCGAGGACAGCAGCAGAGCAACCTACATCACCTGTTTTCCTTGGCAGTCCCTGTAACTGCTCAATGTTCGGTGCTCAGACCCAATCAGCCAGACGGCATCTATCTGTCGCGCGGTCGATAACCTCTGGTCTGTGGGAATATGGACTGAGACGCTGAGACTGTGATGCTTCGTCGTGTCGTGACGTAAAGGAATTTCCACTTATTTCTTTTTCACAGCAGTGCGCGCCCTGCGCTTTTCACATTGAGGCAGGTTAGTGATGCAATGAATGGAAACAAAAAGTGTGTTCGGTCGGTAACGGCAGGCAACAGGGCGGACAGACAGCGCTGAAGTTGGGATTGGCTGGTGCCTGGTGGCGGACGGTGGCTTTTGTTGCGGCACGTTCTGATTGCCTGGTAATTTAGTGAGTCACTTGACGCGGTGTTTTCGATTTCTCATCGCACTGCGAGTGCCGTTGCCGTGTTTTCAGTTGAATTCCATTGTGGTTGGGTTTCCAGTTGTTGACATCACATCGATATCATCGGGACTTGTGGGGAACGGTGGCTGGGCAGGTTTTTCTTTTGATTCGTTTTGTGCTCTCTGGGCTGGGTTGTCTGGAAACTGTTGGTGTGGCTTTCATTTTTTTCTGATTTAGGTGAGCTTCCTTATTGTTTTTTTTTTCGTCTGTAAAACGATTCCAATCGTTTTTTGTTCGGTGAAATTCAATTTTGTACTGATTTCAAAGGATATTTGAAGGATAAAAGTGGACTATGAATTTAAATGGATTGTATCTCATCTAAAGTCCTCACGCCTACGCCAGCTGATCCCTCCTCGATGGAAAATAAATCCTTTAACTCTGAGTTTTTTCATCTTATTTGAATTTGGATGAGTGATGATTTTTATAACATTTGTAAGGAACAATAATGCGTTCAATATACATTTGCAACATAAATCCAACAAAATATAAAGCAGGTCTTAAAAATACAGAATCCACCACGTATCCTAGATAAGATACGTAAATCAAAAGAGATAACTGATATATTTTCAAATGTTTTTCATTAACCCTTAGATTACCTACAGGATACACGTGTCCCACAGTATCAATGAGCAATTATAGAACTCACAAGCTTCACAAGCTAAAAAAGCACTCAACTTTTCTAAAAATAAAAATGGTTGTCTAATAGCACGTTTCCATCTCCCTAAAATCTTGAGATTTTGCAAAATTTCATGAAGTTCACATGACGATCTCTTGGATTTCATAGTGTACAGAACTTTCAGGAGTTCCCTTTCCTTTTATATGTTCCGCTCTAGGCTCTAGCCTTTATCGTATCGTTTAAATTACGTGACAGAGACAGCACAAGAGTATGAAGCAATTCATCGCTGATTTGGTGCCATTCTTCCTACAGTGTCCTTTTTAGTTCTGCTATACTTTTGCAGACTTCAATCAGGAAAAACCATTGCTACTGAACATTATTTCTCCGAGATAGAATAATTATGCAACAAAAACTGCGTGAAAAGCTCCCTACATTAATCAATTAATATGAAGCCATCCTGCCTCATGGCCTTTTTCAGCTTTTTAGAAGTTTGGAATCATTCCTGCATCAGAAAATGCTCAGAGAGAGAGCCCCTCCCCCTCCGAATATTGTTCAGGATTGGTTTTTTTCCTTAGCTATCAAGGTGTGAATTTAGTTTGCTCATTTCACACCTTCAAGCCCTTATCCTATTCTTTATAATAAATTTTTGACCGTGTTCCTAACAGACAACAAATCCAGTGAGGAAACCTTGGAGCTGCTGTTTGATGCCCATTTTCCTAGGAGCTGGCAGGACAACTGCTGCAGTGAATCGAACATCCCGGATCTAGGTATATTCAGAAGGAACAAACTCCGCCATTTAATCATTCATACCTTATAAGTATTGATACCAATATTGGTGGCATCATACCTCAACCCCCCACCCCTCAGAATAAAACGTTATACTCGAAAAACCATGAATTCCTAAGTGGCCGAAACTATCAAAAAATTTTCAAATGGCCGCCACTTTGTATTTCTCCACGGGGGGTTGGGGTTGGGATATCTGAGGGTTGTCTTACAGTAGAGGTATTAGCAAGTATGACTAATAATATCAACTTTTTTTTTCATTCCAGAATTTCCCGAACTCGGTACTACCAGTTTGCCACCTCCCACCAATAAGGACCCCATTACAAGTATCCCGGGCCGGCCATTGGAAAAATTTTGAAATTTTTTTCGTATATTTGTTAAATATAAGCTTTAGTAAAAACGTACGTAAATTTAAAAAAAATTCTCTGCAGTAGTTTCCTTACAGCAGCTCTTTGAAATCACCCCACATTTTTGACTGCTTCAAGTGGACGCGAAGATAAAATCTAACTTCGATGACTCCATGAACATCAAAAGCTCAGATTTTTACAGAACAAGAATAAATTGCCCTTACAATCCGTCATGGAATCAAATGGAAGTCATTTCGATTAATAGTTTCTACTTGATTCGATGATTCGACATTTTCTTTTAACATATCAAAATCGGACATGGAATGTAAGGTTCATTTATTTCTTTTGAGTAGTTTCATAGCCTGTTGCAGGTTCTGTTTTCCACTTTCTTATCTTGTTCCATCACACTTTTCAGTTCTGCTGAAACAAATCAACGGAACGGTATATTACAATGGACTGCCCTTGCTATCCCACATTACTAGACGCTGACAGAGTTTCTAAAACTAAAAGAGAACTTAATGATCTAAACTAAATACAAATTCTAATCACATTTCCATCTGGATTCCGATTAAAAAAAAAATCCACAAAAAACCGAAATGTGGGCCTGAATTCAGTTTGCCAAGAGCAATAATCGCGATTACCTCCTAAAATTTGTAGGTTATAATGGAACTGCATGGTAAAATTCAATCAAACAAAAGGAAGTTGAAGAGGAATCCATTTGTTGACGTAAAACATGAAATTTAGGCGCTTTACGTCAAATATTAATTTTCTCTCAGAAAGTGCTGCCTCATCTTAAAATGACACTACCGTTATTTATCAGCTTCTATCACAGTTCATTACGTGTTCACTGAAGCTTGACAAAATGAAAACTGGCTGATTAACCTTGAAATAAAATTTTAAAAATGTCGCTTTATGTGCTTTGCCGTTGTGAATTCACACAGCAAACACGTGTTAAAATACGACAGAGCTT